>LOJH01000079.1:0-11417 GCA_001685095.1 Ellobius talpinus | reverse complement strand
CTCTCTCTCTCTCTCTCTCTCTCTCTCTCTCTCTCTCTCTCTCTCTCTCTAAGAGAAGGTCTTTCACTCTGCAGGGCAGACTGGCCTAGAAAACTCAGTGTTGATTGGGCTGCCTTCAGAGTCATAGATCTGCCTGTTTCCATCTTTCAAGGGTGGGATTAAAAGCATGCACCACCAAACCTGCCTTTCTCACCTTCTTTTAAGGATTTTCCTTCGGCAATGAAAATAGCAACCTGACTGTGCTGAAGTCCAAGTGCTCAGAGGGAGAAGGAGGCATGACTCGTGAACCCTGGCTATGTGGCACACTGTGTGCACCTGATCTAACATCACTACGTCACAAGTAATGGAACAACAACTGTGTTAAGGAAGAAAACGCATCCAAGGAGTTATTGCTACGTGCTACTATGAGTCAGGAGGAAAGGAAAGCCAGCGAAAGTAGAATGAGGTTCCTAAGTGGGGACTCGCTGCTCTACACCGTGGGGTGCTCAGCCTGCCTTCCTCACCTGCAGTGTGGCCAGGCTTGGGGGGGAGGGCTCCTCTCTCCTGCACAACAATGCATGTCACCTGTTCGGGCCCAGGGGAGGCCAAGAAAGCCACAGCCTAAATAGCATAGCCCTTATTTCGTGGCAGCATGAACTAATGGTGTCATTGGCTACCTAGGAAGCCTTGGCAAAGCCGAGGCCCCAGCCTGCACCATCATGCTGCCCAACCCAGCTGTGTTCAAGATGGCTAACTGGCCTGACTAGACTTTCCCAGTTCCCCCAGATCAGTCATCCCAAGATTATTTCTGGGGTGTATATTAATTAAATCATCATAATTTTTCAGGATTATATGATGTGGGAGACCCTTCTGTATGATATGAATATGTCTTATTACCATTGGTTAATAAAGAAGCTGATTTGGCCAATAGCCAGACAGAATACAGCTGGTGTGTAGGAAAAAAGAAAGTGGAGTTGGGGAGACGCCATGTAGCAACCAAAGGGGTAAGATGCCAGAACATTACCGGCAAGCCACATCACATGGAAATACAGTTTAGTAAAAATGGGTTCATTTAAGTTGTAAGAACTAGTTAATAATTGCCTGAGCCAATAGGCTAAACAGTCTATAATATTAATTTAAATTCGTGTGATTACTCAGGACTGGGTGGCTGGGAAACACAAGCTCAGCCTCCAGTTACAATTCTCTCTTCATTTTTTTTCTCCAGAAGGGTTTTTACTCACTTTCACTACATGCATACCATTCCCCTAGGGCTTTGGCCACCTGCATTTATAAAGTGATGTAATAGGGTGTGTGCACCACAGCTGGGCAACCCCTTCTCACCTCTGACAATCGCCCTTCCGCGGAGCACTGGGCTCTATCTGGCGCTCTTGCTCCCCTTGCCTCTCAGACAGAACAGTTGCAGCCAATGCGCAGGGTCTGTCTGTCAAGGCTCATCTCACAGCGGGGCTCCTCTGTTAATCCTACTAAGTATATTTTCTCTAAACGTGTCTCCTCAGTCGAAATCCCATTTCATCCAAGATCTGAATATGGCTTCCCTTGCTGGTTTCTGCATTAAATCTAAATTTCATTTCCTTTTCAGCTACCTTCCCCACCCCAGGGAGGAAGGAAAAGTAAAAGTTCTCATTGCATTTTATCAAAGAAAGCTGACAGAGCTTATTATAAGAACCAACAAGGAAGTGTTCACAGACCCCAGGTCATTCCCTCAGAGATCTGGAGAGCCTGGGTCAGCATGCAAAGACTGGACTCCACACGTCCATTGTGGACTTTCCTCATGTCTAGGCTATTGGCAGCAGCAAGAGCTCTCCTGATCGAGATTATTTCTAAGGAAATCCGGAGACACTTCCTTACCCGGCAGTCTCTCTGCAGTGTCTTCATAAGGGCATTGTATGTTTCTGTGTCGAAATACAGCCCCTCGTGCATGTCCTGCAGGAAATCCAGGTCCTTAAACGTGGGGTTGGGTTTCTCTCTCTCTTTTCGGGATGCTCTTCGCTTGTAGGTGGAGCCTTTCAGGTCATAGGTCAGGTGCATCCTCATGGCACACGGCAAGACGTTGTTCATCACTACAATGCGGATGTTGATACCCCCTGACTGCATGCAATACAGCCCATAGAATTTTGGCAGAAGAGTCCTTGGATTCTGGTTTAAATTCTAGAATGAAAAAAAGGAAAAAATTTGCTCTGTTCCATTTTCACAAAGTATTTTTTTTCATTAAAAGTGAGTTTGAGAGCTACTATGACTCAGCATAGGATGTGCTGTTAATGTCCACTGTATAGGTACACCACATTTTCTTTAACCGTTCCTCTGTTGATGAACAGCTAGAATGGATGGATGCACAAATATCTTTGTTGTCTCTAATTCCTTTCTAAATCAGCTCTTGGAATAGCAACATAACCATACTAAACTCACAGCCGTAAAAGCTGAATTAAACACGGACATAATGCTCCAAATTAACTTTGACTAAACACACTAAGGACCTGATGGGTACTACTAGTGACTATTCTCTAAGGTAGCTAAGGAGAAAATTAATGGGTAGCGAGTAAGTGGTGAACAGTCTAAAATTTCATCCTGCTTGCAAAACTGTCTTCCTAAACTGTGAGACCAATTTGCAAGATGCCTGTAAGACCACACATTCCTATCACTCTTTCCCGCACTAAACACTACCAGATGCCAGTATCTTTCTAGGCAAGATGATGAAAACTACAGCTTTAAAAAGGTGAGTGTCACTGGCTACTGTAGAAAGTTACCGTCCTTGATACATTTTAGCTACCTCAAAGATAATTCTGTGCTTATATCCTTTGCTCATTCTCCTGTGTTTCATCGCTGCTGTGGTTCTCCATCCATCCTCGGTTTCTATAATTTTCTTCTTCTATATGGTGTAAATATTTTCTCCTAGAATATGGTCTTTTTATTATAAAAATAGAGAATACATACTGTCTATGTTAGGGTTGCTATTGCTGTGCTAAAATATCATGACCAGAGCAACCTGGGGGGCATTATTTGACTTACACTTCTGTATCACTGCTCATCCTCAAAAGCAGTGAGTGAGGGAACTCAAGCAGGGCAGGAAACTGGAGGCAGGAACTGAAGCAGAAATCATGCAGGGGAGCTGCTTACTGGCTTGCTCCTCATGGCTTTCTCAGCCTTCTTTCTTATAGAATCCAGGACCACCAGCCCAGGGATGGCTCCACCCACAATGGGCTGAGCCCTCTCCAACAATCACTAATTGAGAAAATGCCTTACAGTTGGATCTTATGGAGGCATTTTCTCAATTGAGCTTCTTTCCTTTCAGATAACTCCCGCTTATGTAAGTTGACACAAAACTAGACAGCATGCATACCCATTCTTGATGCATTTTAAGAGTAAGTGGGACATTTAAATAACTTACTAAAGGTCATATAGCAAAGAATATGATACAATGGATCATCAAGATGGTGGTACTTTACCTAATTGGTATAGGCAGTTGCTGCTAAGCCTTAACAACCTAGGTCTGGTTCCTGGGAATCACATGGTGGAAGGAGAAGCAGTCCCATTGGCTCCAATTCTCCCTTTGATCCCCCAATTTGAGGAAAACAACTGTCTTCATTTTATATCATTTTATGTGATCACATTAAGTTTATGCCTATTATTTTGTTATATAAAATGTTCTGTCCTTTGTCCATGTCACATTTATCTATTTCTTATGCTTTTGTTAGCAAAGTATTTTTGGGTAGTTTAAGGTTTTAAGTTTCTATTTTCACCAACTTTTTAATAATTTTTGCCATTATATTTGGCCTTACTTCATAAGCAATACATTTTATGTATGTGAAAGATCTGATATAGGAATATAATTTCCATTAGTAGATAGTTAATAGGCTTTCCCTATTGAGTTTAAATCAATCCTAGGGGAATAAATCACACTGTCAAAACACACATGGGTCTACTTCTGGATACTTGAACCATTGATCCATCTGTTGAAATAGATATACCACACACCGCTTTAATAGAATCTCATTTTATTTACTCTCCGTGTGTGGGGTGGTAGTGGGAATGTACACGCCACGACAAACGTCTGGAGATCAGACGACAGCTTAGAGAAATGAGTTCTTTCCTTCCATTGTGTGGGTTCCAGGGATCCGACTCAGGCTGTAAGGCTGGTGGCAACCACCTTTACCCTTTGAGACATCTCACTGGTCCATTAGACCACATCTGTAACACTACCTACCACATTAGTGATTTTTGGTACATTGTTTTCCTTCTTGTGTGTATGGTTTTATGTGTGTGTGTGTGTGTGTGTGTGTGCTTGGTATATACCTGCCTATAAATGTGTCTGTATGCATGTGGGCATCTGTGTGTGTGCATGAAGATGGAGGCCAGATATTCATACTGGGTGTCTTCTTCAATCATTTTCTACCTTACATTTTGCGGCAGGGTCTCTCATTTCAACCCAGAGCTCATGGATTCAGCTAGTCTAGCCAGCCTGTTTGCTCTGGGGAGCTCACCTCCACCTTTTATGTGCTGGGATCACAGATGGACCAGCATGCTTGCTTGGCACTTACACTCACTTTACATTAGCAAGTTCAAGAAAAATGTATGTATTGTCATTGTCTCACATCTTTTAAAATCTTTAAATAAAAATTTGTAGTTTTCTTCACATTACTCTCCTTTTACAAAGGGCTTTTTGTTAATGTTTTAAAATAGTATACAAAGTAATGGATTTCACTGAGTTCTTTTAGCTTTAATTGTAAATTTGACACACCTTGGAGTCAGGTACGAAAGCTTCCACAGGTGAACTTTCTAGATAAGATTGGCCTGTTTCATGTCTGTGGGGAACTGTCTTGATGTAGAAGGGCCTAGTTCACTGTGGGTGCTACCATCCCCGAGTAGGTGATTCTGGACTATAAAAGAAATGTAAGCAAGCTAGCAAGCAACAATCTTTGGGTTCCTGTTTCCAGGTTCCAGCCTTAACTCCTCCCCAGTCTTCCCTCAATGATGGATTATGACTGGGAGTGTAAGCCAAATAAATTCTTTCCCCTCCGAGTTGTTTTTTGGTTCAAGGGTTTTATCACAGGCACAGAACAGAAACGAGAGCACACTAGAGCACTTGCGTGCACACACATTGTCGTCGGAACCTGCTCACATTTTCACCCTCCCCTCCTCTCCCCACCTCTGCTGCCCATCTTGCTGATCCTCCTCCCATCTCAGCCACACTCTCAGGTCAGACAGATTTATGAACGTTTGTTTGGAAAGATTTAAGCATTTTAGAGTTTCAATTTTTGTTACAATAATTTTTCGTGAACTGATTACAGTTTCCTATGTTACACTTACTGGAACTTGTTTCCCAAAGAGAATTCCAATGTCTTCCTATATATGTTTCAGTTTTCTAATAATTTTCACCATAAATTACTGTCATTACAAGCAGGATCTCTCCCCCTCATAGTCTCTTCCACTGTTTTCTAGAAAATGAAATATAGTGGGACTCTACCTGAACACAAATTTATCTTGCAATTTGCAACTTGGAAGGACTCTTGTTATTTCAAGAAATTTCTGATTTATTTTAGTTTTTATTTAAGTGCCAGTATATATGCCATGCTGTGCGTGTGTGTGTGTGTGTGTGTGTGTGTGTGTGTACTCTCAGGGGCCGGAAGAGGTTGCCAGATCCTTAGGAGTTGGAGTTATGGACAACTGACTGCTGGGAACCAAACTTAAGTCCTTTGGAAGATCAGCAAATATTCTTAACCACTGAGTCATCTCTCCAGCCCCTCACTTATCTTCTTGAAGATCTTCTCTCGTTGTCAATTGCGTCATAAGAACATTGAGTATGCTCTCCTCTGTCCCAGAGACTTCTCACAAAGTCATCCTGAGATTCAACACAGTTGTGACAAAGGCCAATAATGGCAGGGATCCCCCTCTATTATTCCTAGAGAGAGGACTCTTGCTCCCTCAGATTTTACGTCTCCACTCCCCATCCACCTTTGAGACAGTGTCTTATTCTGAAGAACAAGCTGACTGGAATTACTGGCCTTGAACTTAGAGTAATTCTGCTTCAGTCCCTCAAGTGCTTGATTAGAAGCCATCATGCCTGGCTTCTAGGAAGCCTCAGAGACTGATAAACATAGAGCCTATGTGTGCCTTTATTTATTCATTAGAATGTGTGGCCTTTTTGCAGAGGCCAAGTCACTAGGGCTGGGCTTTGAGGTTTCTAAAGCCCATGCCAGGCCCTCTCCCCCTCTCTCTCCCTGTTGCTTGCAGATAAGAATATAAAGCTCTCAGCTACTGTCCCAGTGCCAAGCCTGTCTGCTTCCCACTGCGATGATCATGAACTAACCGTTTACAAGTGTAAGCCAGCTCCCAATTAAATGTTTTCTTTTATAAGAGTTGCCTTGGTCATAGTGTCTCTTCCACAGCAATAGAAAAGAAACTAAGACTGATGGGGAAACTCTGTCAACCAATCACATCTAATTAAGGCCTGGTGACCTGGACCCCAGGAAGAAAAACTGGGAGGACCCAGGTGCGCTCTCTCTCTGCATGGTGTCTGCCGGACATATAGGAAGTCAGACCTCCCACTCTTGTAGCGTGAGTTTCCCCCTTATAACCATTAAAATACAATTATTATTCTTGAGCTGGCCTGGTTATTTATTGTGCTGACTGAATCCCGAACATAAGACTACCTGTTTAACCTATGGTCCTGAATTCTGGCATGCAGTGAGAAAGCTACTATAGATCAGGTGCTGGTGTATAGCATAGGAGCTGGGATGCAGCCTCTGGTAGCTGACCTCTGCAACTCTCTCTCTCTCTCTCTCTCTCAGTCACTTGCCCCCCCCCGTTTATCGTTGCCTTATTTATGTTCTGGCAACAACTATGGTGTCTAAGGTTGCTATAAGACTTAAAGGACTTAATGGGAACGATACTCAAAGCCTTGCTTAACCAGCACAGACAGTCAATGAATGTCACCATTGACCTAATGACTGCTGCTGGGTACAAAGAGCATTACTTCCTATCCCTTCCTTGATCGCTACAAAGACACTGTTCCCCAGCTTCTAAAGGACAAGGGAGCAAAGGTTCAGCAGCAGCTTCGCTTACCAGGGCCATAGGGAGGTGATGATTGAGCTGCACTTAAACCTAGGACCATGACAACATCTATGCTTCAGGACTCGGCACTCATTTACATCATTTTCTCTTTTGATACAGGGTCTCTCAGTGTATTCCAGGGTGGCCCTGAAATCATGATTCTTCTATCTAGGCCTTCCGAATGCAGGGATAACAGGTGTGCACTACTAAGTTTGGCTATCACTTCTTAGAATCAAAAATTATTATTATTATTGTTAGCATGTATATATGTATATGATTTGTGGGCACACACATGCCATGATCAGAGGACGATTTTGCAGAGTTGGTTTTCTCCTTCTACCATGAGAGTCCTGGTGACTGAACTCAGTTTACCAGGTTTGTGTGGTAAATGCTTTTAACCCACTGAGCTATCTTGCTGGCCTCTGGTTATTACTTCTAAAATCTATCCAAGGAATGCTACAACATAGTCTAAATGCAAAGGAAGGAAAACCTGCAGGAACAAAGCCCTCCAAAGAAAGGAATAAATCCCAAGGCAGAAACTGTAGCTGTGAGCAGCCCCTTACCATGTAATATCCCGGCAGCAACTTCTGCAAGAACTCTGCTTCCTTGTGCTGAACAGTTTTGATGATAAATTCATCATCGCTGGTCACAAAAAACAAGGATCCACTGGCTCCAGGATTGGACAGTTCTATCAGAGGTTCACTACAGATGGAGTACTGAAAAGTTAAAAAAAAGAGTAAACACACACACAAAATCAGTTTGGGTATGTATGTGCATATTTATATAAATCCTTATTTATGTATTCATAATGCTGGACTGAACCCAGGACCTTGTCAGGCTTGGTAGATGTTCTCCAACGAGCCATAATGTCCACTCCTAGGCAAACATTTAAAGCAAACTTTTGGGGCCGGGGAGAAAGTAACTAGGCAAAGTATTTGAAAGCATGGGGATCTGTATTTGGATGATCAGCAGTCATGTATAAGGCTGGGTGAGATGGTTTGCACCTGGTATTGGGGTGGTTGAGACAGGAACACAGATTCCTGAAGTGCCAAAGCCAACTAGTCTTGCAGAATCAGGCAGTATCAGTGAACTCCAGTTTGGTGAGAGGTCTTATCTTAAAATAGACAGAGATGAACAGCAGAGGGAAACATCTGACATTGACTCCCCATATATGTGGCTGCACATATAAATGTGCATACAAAAACATGTAGACATGGATACACCAAACACACCCAAAATTAAAGTCTACTTTTTGTTTGAGATAGGGTCTCTCTATGTAGGTCAAGATGATCTCAAATTGATGATCTTCCTACCTCCACTTCACCAGTGCTGTGATTATAGGCCTATGCCACCATGCATGGTTAAAGTACACTTGTTTTAGTGTATGCATGCGTGTGTGTGTGTATATGTGTGTGTGGTGTGTGTATGTGTGCATATGTATGTGTGTCAGTCAAAGAACAACCTTGGGTACCATCGTCAAGAATGCTGCCCAGCCTTTTTTTGAGACAGTCTTTCATTGGTTTGAAGCTCATTAAATAAATAATTAACAAATTAATAATTAGGCTAGACAAATTGGCCAGTCTGCCTTGTGAGATCTTTAAACAGGGACGCACAGAAGATGCTCTGTCTGCAGCATTGCCCATAAAGCCCCAGCTGAAGGGCGAGCACCCATGCATTGGCATCCCTTCAACACAGAACCTCTCCTCTTTCCTCTGCTCCTCCAGGGGACACTCTCCACTGCCACTGACTACACAGAGGGTGATGTGACATCCCCTTCTCAGGACTCTGGGGCTACAGGTGTGTCTCATTATAATTGATATCTCTACTTGGCTATAACTCAATACTTTACATGTGACAAGCTGCTATGAAAGTTACGTGGCTTTGCTGGACATGGTGGTACTCTGGGGTCTCTGGGAATTCAAGGCAAGCCTGGTCTACAAAGCAAGTTCCAGGACAGTGAGCTCCACTACCTAAAAGACTATGTCTCAAAAAACAAACAAACAAAAATCATATGGCTTTTATTTTGTTGTTGTAATGAGAAGGATTTTTTTTTAATTCTAACCATGGCAGATCGAACTCTTGGCCAGAATACTAGGGTGGTGGTGAGTAGAAGATGGGCTGGATTCCAGCCTCTGTCCCTCCTTCCAGACAGGTAGGGGCCCTTTAACAGTAGAACCCCACAGAACAGAACATCACATCTCTACATCATGGAGCCTCTACCTTTTGCCTTTCCTCTATTGCCTTATCTTCGGGGTGAAACACTATTATCTTGTTCCCCAGGCCAGAACCTTGGTGACTAGCCTTGACACTTTCTATTTCCTGCCTGCTTCCTTCACAAGCTATCTTCTGCCGTACCCCAGGTTCAGTGTCTGGCCTCTAGGCCATGCTCCTGGGTTCAACCGCAACTCTCACCTCACCTAGTGCCCTCTCCTCTGGAAACCAGGGATCTTTCTAAAGGTGAATCTGATCTTGACCTTCACTGCATCACTTTTTCCCATGTTCATGACCACAAGTGGCCCAGCGCTACTTCCCAGGAGTCCCACTCATCAGCTCTTCCCCAAAGCTCTAATCTCATCTTCTCAAATGTGACATGACTCTAGACTCCAGGCCTTTTCACTGGATTTCTGTAGTGTTGGGGGCGGAAACCGAGTCTTCATGCAATGTTCTACCGTTGAGCCACATCCTGAGCTACAGCCTGAGATAAGGGTCTGGCTTTCCTTTCTTGCATGAGGATAGCCAGGTTCTTTTTGAGAATTTGTTTTACTTTTATTTTATGTGTACGAGTGTTTTGCATGAATGCATGGCTGTGTACTGCATACATATAGTACCTGTGGAGGCCAGAGGACGGTGACGGATTCCCTAAGACTGGTGTTACAGACGGCTGTGAGGTGTCAAGTGGTGCCAGGAATTGAACTCAGGTCCTCTGTAAGAACAGCCAGTGCTCTTAACCACTAAGCTATCTTTCCAGGACCCAAATAACCAGTTTTCCTGACACAATTTAATAGAAGAGACAGCCGTGTGTGTGTGTGTGTGTGTGATTGTTGTTGAAAAATCAACCTGCAGAAGATGTGACAGTTTATTTCTGACCTCTTATTCCATTGGTTACCATTATCTTATTCCATTGGCTCATGAGCCTGCATCTCCTTCCCAGAACCACACTTCTCTGTTTAATATAGAGTCGTTACAACACATGGAATCATATCTTGAAGATATAAGTCGCTAAAAACAAGGTTGAAAACTCCTTAAAGCTTTTTGTAAATATCTAGTTTCCCAACATAGGAAAGAAAGCAGGTGATGGGGGGGTTGGAGAGAGAGAAACAGAGACACAAAAAGAGAGACAGAGAGACAAAGACTAGAAATGACTAAGGCAGTTTGTAGATGTCACCTTTTACATCATCTTGCTTTAACAGCATCATGGGCAAGGGAAATACATTTATGCAAGAAGAGGAAGAAGCAAGAAGAAAGAAGTGTTTATTTCTAAGCCACTGGCAACTCCCATCTTTCACCCCCTCTCAACTGGCTTTTATTTTATTTCGATAAAAAGTCTTGCTGTATAGCCAAGGATGAATGCTGGCCACTCCAAGGTGGCCTAGCCTCTTGACACTCTTGCTAAGCATCAAAAAAGCTTAAGTCCTCACCTGCATGCTGAAGAGAGGTTGGAAAACACAATAGCCATCAGACTGTGGACAAGAAACTTCTTTAACCAAGAGGAAGCAGAAGGCCCTTCCCAGTTATGTGTGTAAGCAAAGTATTCCCATGGATTGGGGGTGCAGTGGACAGGGCATGAGTGGATTAATTGGTGTTTGTAAACCTGTGACTCTTCTACTTATAAGTCATGTGACACTGAGTGACTAAGCTGGGGGTTCAGGAAACCCTCCAAAATGAACATAAAAATATCAGTGGGTATGGTGGTGCATGTCTTTAATCCTAGCATGTAAGAGGCAGAGTCAGGTGGGTCTCTGTGAGTTCAAGGCCAGATGGTCTACACAGACAGTTCCAGGCTTGCCAAGGCTACACTGTGAGAACTTATATCAAAAAAAAGCACTTTAGATAAATACCTAGAGATGTTATCACCAAATACAATTCTAACATCCTAACAGAAGAAAGAAGAAGGCTGAGTCTTATATAATCATGAATGCAAGACCCTGCTGTGGATCCCAGGCTCTTATGAAAAACGAAGTCAGATCCCAGACTCTCTAGAAATTCTGACTTTATTCACTGCAACTCGATTGCCCATAGATCTCTCCATGAGTAGGAATGAAAACTACGAGAGTATAAAAGAAAAGAACAGAAAGAGGAAATAGAGCAATCATGGGGTGATGGAGGAGGGTTATCTGTCTATATGTTACTTTCATTGGTTAATAAAGAAA
>LOJH01000078.1:45250-103612 GCA_001685095.1 Ellobius talpinus | reverse complement strand
GAAATGGTGTGGGAAGTCCTTCTGTATATGTGTTGCTTTTATTGGTTAATAAATTAAGGTGCTTTAGGCCAATGTCTTAGCAGAATATAGCCTGGCTGGAAAAGATATATAGAGAGTAGGCAGAATCAGAGAGAAGCCATGTAGCTGTTATAGGAGATGGACCTTTCCAATGGAGCCTGCCAAAACTTTGCTGGTAGGCCATGATCTTGTGGTGATGCACAGATTAATGGAGATGGGTTAGTTTAGGATATAAGAGCTAGCTAGTAACATGCTTATGGATTGCACTTAATATACCCAAAAGAATAGATGAAAAATGAAATAATTAAGTTTAAAAATGGGTGGTAGAGGCAAAATGCTGTGAGCTTGCCATGTCTCATATCTTTAACAACTCTGAGAAAGGAGACAATCAGTCAAACACAATTTATGCTAGTTTCTTCATTAGTTTTACAATACAGTTATAATCCCATTACAAAGAATTTAAAGGAACTGTTAACATTTTTTTGCTGACTTTTAGTTTACTGTCTTAAGTATTGTACAAAATACCAGGCTCCACAAAGAGATGTCTGTTTTAATGGTATTTATTGACCTGCATTCTGAATAAACAAAGACAAACATGACATGGAATCAGCTAAATTGTTGGTAAGTAGATTCATGTTTTTGTTTTACAATGTTTTATTGTTTTTAACCTAAAGATTACAAATATAAAGTAGGACTTTATCCTTAACTAATCTTGTTATTATATGAAACAGTAATATTTACTAAAAGTATCTTTGTAAAGCCCAAAATGGGGATACTCAGAGGTGGATTGACTGGATTTAATGGATTAAACTCCAGGATCCTTCACTTGCCTGGCTTATTTCAAGGCTCTGTGCTTAATTTTGTAATCAGACTTTTTAATGCTTTTCTTCTGAAAGCGGTGTTGTACATAGTTACAGAGAAATCTTGACCCACCCTGGGCATAAAATGATATTGAAGAGAGCAAACCTGAAAGGCCCAGGAACAAACCACACTTTCATAAGGAGAATTCTGTTTACTGTCTATAAATGCATCTTTATTTGCTACCGACACCCACTTAGAAATGATGTTTTGTTGCATTGCCTGGGTTCTTTAAACTCTAAATGAAATCTGTCCTTTCAATGACTGAGAATAATAACAGTGTTTAAAGAGAAAATGATGGGAAGAGTTCTAGGAATGTGTTTCCATAGGGAAAGTACTACACTGCAAGCATGAGGACCTAAGTTCACATCTCAAGCACCCATGTTTTGGGCTTGGGCCTGTAATCCTAGTGCTGGGGAGTAGGAACAGGAGTGCCCCTGAAGCTTGACAGCTAGCCTTAGCTGAATCTCAAGCTCCAGCTCCAGCAAGAGACCTGCCTCAAAACATACGGTGGAAAGCAATTGAGGATGATGCCAGATAGCAACTTCTGTTCTCCATATGCATGCGCACACACTGGCACACAGGTGCATACAAACATGAACACATCCATATACATGAACAGAAACGAGAAGTGTAGATGCAGGAGCCAGATTCCAGGAATAGAAAGTATGTTAGCGAGACTCAAAACTTTTCACTAGGACAACAATAATTACTATCCATAGCTAAGTGCTACGTGCTTTTGAGAAAAAGGCTACAGATTCTCTCAATCCAATTGACTCTAGTACTCACGGAAAAGAAGTATGGCAAGTTTACACAGACTGTGGGAATCCTTACCACAAGCAACTCCATGCTACCTGTGTGTCTGGTTTCTAAAAACCCTAACTATATCCCACAAGTGCCTCTGGACCTCACCATGGAATGCCCACACCTCTGAGCAAGGAATTCAGAGCTTTGGATCTACTATGTCTGTGTACATTTCTTACTATAATGCCTTGGCCCAGTTTTTGAAGAAAACAATAAAAATTAATTTGATAAATAAAAAATGAAATTGTCCTAAATATTAAATTGAAAAATAATAGTTGAAATGGTTATATCTATTTTATGTCAGATACTCCCCCCACTTTTGTGGAATAAGACTGCCTCAAAAAAAATAAAATCTATCCCACCTCATAAACAGTCTACTCCCATAAACAAAAAAATGATTACAACTTGTCTCCTGGTGACACTTACTAATCAGAAGGCACACTTCACAGACAGAGTGAACAACTCAACACTGCAAATAGTTCAGGTACTCAGTGGGTTATAGTTAATTGACTGAGTACCTGGCTTGAGGGATCAAGGGCCCTGAAAAATAGAGCTACAATGCCAAAGTACAGGTGATAGTTCTCTACACCTAGGCACCCAAATGAACTTGAGTTTCTGAAGGAGCCAGTATATGCCAGTCCATAAGAACACAACTCTTCATGTGCTATTTTCTCCTTTGTTTTATTTTGATTTATGTTGTTGCAGTACTGTGCATTGCTTCTAGGACCTTGTCTTAGGGTTTCTATTGCTAACCATGACTAAAAAGCAAGTTGAAATGAAATGGGTTATTTGGCTTATATTTCCATATTACTGTTTATTATTGAAGGAAGTCAGCATAAGAACTCAAACAGGACAGGATTCTGGAGTCAGGAGCTGATGTAGAGGCCATGGAGGGGTGCTGCTTACTGTCTTACTTCCCATGGCTTGCTCAATCCACCTTCTTATAAAACCCAGGACCAATAGCCCAGGGATTGCACCACCCACCATGGTCTGGGCCCTCTCTCAATGATCACTAAATGAGAAAATGCGTTACATCTGGATCTCATGGGAGGCATTTCCTCAACTGAGGCGCCTTCCTCTGATGTCTCTAGCTTGTGTTAAGTTGACACACAAAAGCAGCCAGTACAGACTTTATATATGCTAGGTATGAGCTGTGCCTGTATCTCTAGCCCTCTCCACTCCTTTACATTTAAATTCTGTTATATTTGTTTCTCAACTTATCCTTTTCTGGAAGCATTGAAGTATTAATATAATAAAAAGTACAGATTTGGGGATTTGCCAACTTGGCAGCTCGTCTTGGCTCTGCCAAATATTGTGACATGTTGCTTACTTGAGCCATCATTTTCTGGTATATACATTGGGTAGTAACAGTTCTCCCTTAGTCATTTTCATTTCCCTAAGTTCCACTGGCCTCCAAATCAACTGGAGTAAAAATCCAGAGCTCTTTTTGGACCAATTAAATGAGAACCTCTGTGGGTTAGAAAGTCTTGGAATCTGAATTTTGCAGCCCTATGTAGTTTTTGTACAGTCAAATACTTCAAGATCACATCCCAGATTGTCCTCTGAAGAATTAAATGGAACTACAAGGTGAGTAGTTCCCCTACATGTGTGGTTGCCCCATTAGTTTATTTTCCAGGAAGCTCAGAACCCTAAAGTCAAGACATAGGATCGTTTTCCTAAGGATCTCTCTTTTATCCTTTCCAGCAATGCCATGAGCCTTCAACTTTCTTTCTGAGAAGGAAGGGCAGGTTCACTGGGGAGTGGGGTAGGGCTGTGACAAAAGGGGACTTTAATAGAATTTCATTAATGTGAGTGGATCTACCCCACAGGATGATATAAGGATTAATTTCTATTTGGTAATTTACTGTGTGTAAAATGCCTTGAAACCCTTGGAGAAAAGTGCTATATAAATGTAAAATAATAATTATAATAATAATAACCTCAACTATTTAACTGATCAGTGAATTAGCCAGAAGATTTAGTCTGCCAAGGGACAAGACTGAAACCATTATAAGCAGAAACACTCTACATCATCATATCTCATAACTGCTATCACAAAAAGGGGAAACAAAGGGTGAAAATTAAGATAAATCCACAGTCTCAACTGATTTAAATGACAGAGAATCACTAGTAATGTTTTATGAAAAGCAGGAAATGCAAAAATGACAGCTGCATTGTAATTCTAACTCAGCTCCAGTCCTGAGGTTTTATATACTTTGTTCTTTATTTGTATGGAAAATATCTCATCAGTACAACATCTCAAATTTAGCATTATTAAAATGCTTAACTATGCTTTGGCTTGGTTAGAATATGTTCCTAATTTATTCATATTGCTGGTAATACTTTCCTATGTGAAGAATAGTGATAAAGGTTGTATGAAGTTCCAGGTAATCTGTGAACTAGAAGTTTGCTGTGAAGTTGACTCCCCATGGATATACCCTAAGACATACAGTAGGGAAGAATAAACTACCTTTAAATATAGGCAAGTTAAATGTCCAAGAGATACCTTTGCTCTCAAAATATATTTTTGTGTAGAGACTCATGGGAATTTCGCTGTGCTCAGCTCTGATGTTATCTGTTCCACATATTAGTTTCATGGAGCTCTTCCTACCAAAACCTGAGGGGGTTGAACCAAGGAGTTTTCTATATTAAACACCAATCTCTTATTAAGGCATAGGAAAGAAAACAAAAAGACGATAGAAACCTTCATAGGAATGCTTGGAATCCCTGAGAGCCTGGGCTTAGCACTGGGTCAGGTGTCATTCAGAAGACAAACAATTAGCTAGAAAGGGTCTTTGGTAATGAACAGGATTTGAGGCCCTGGGTAAGTTTTAACTCTGTTTATGGAGCACACAGAAAATTGTTTCGGTGTATAAAGAGATGCTGTATACTTCCCTAAAGCAAAGTGGGAAGCTGCGACTTTTGAAACAAACAGGGAAACCCTCCCCCCACACCAAATTACCAATTTATCAACCAACCAGGCAACTACATCTTTCACGAACAAAACCCAAACAAGAGCATGTTGCACCTTGCTCTAGGTTAAATCATTAACTGACATTTTTCAATATCTAGCACCAAGAGTGTGTATAATACAAGTGATTGGACTATAAGCTAAAATAAATCAGTATAAAATCAAATTGTTTAATAAAATCTTAAACTAAGCTTTCATCTGTCTATAAGGTAGAGTGATCAATGAAATAATGAATGAGAAAATTTTAAAGAACTGAAAAGACAGAGGTAAAATTGACTTTGTATGAAGTAGTAAAAACTTGAAATGCTTTTGATTTATAGAATATTGGCATGGGACACATACTGCTTAACATTGCAGAGCATTTTAAATGTGATCTGTGTTTAAATAATCCATTCAGAAACAAAACATCAAAATATAATAGTTCTGGTATAGCTACCTGACTTCAAAGGGCTTCTGAAATGGACACATGCAAGAGTCCATGTTTTGAATTGCTTCTAGCACACAACCATATCCAGCTAAGTGCTGCCCATGAGCTATATTACAAGCACTTTAAAATCTCATCTTTCCTAGACAGATACTCGTTGCTCTGCGACACTAATGGCACTGCCAATGCCCTGGCCTTCTAGCCATGTTGTATTCTTTGCCCTTGTGTGGCCAAACCAGCTGTTCTCATCAAAGTAGAAAAGCCGCCTGAATTGTGTGAAAGGCGCAGCTCGGGATGCTCTTCCTTTCAGATCCCTGTCAATGAAGACTCTCCCCTTTTTCTTGTGTAGAAAGGGGCTTTCTGTTCATTTAAGTACTAAGCACATTACTGTGCTTTTAACAAAACAGACTACATGTGACAGTACAAACTATACCATAGGATTGTCAATAGTGTTTTAAAAATTTTTCTGTACATTAAAATATATTTATTTGTCCAGAAAAGTAAAAATAACAATATTCTTTAAAAAACTTGACATTACTATCTTCTAAAAAAAAGCTAACTGAGAAATATCAATGGGAATACACATGGGGAAGAAAAATCACTTGAGGAGCAACATATTCTTACTGAATTTCTTTTCCCTAAATATACAATGGAATCCTCTGACATGTGTTTTCCTTTCTTGTCATGTTCGATTGAAGTATAGCTCTTGAGATAGAGAAGAAAAACAATGCTTTAGATGTTCTGATGTTCCAGACTTGCAAAATATTAGTTTGTTTGTTTTTACATTGTAAAGGCACTTCAAGAAGGAAAAGTTTCAAAGTAGTCCCATCATTCATAACATACAAAAGCAGCAACAATAGGAATAATGGTATCAACAGTAGTCAATACTTATTTAACGTTTAGACATCCTAAGCACCATGTTTATCACATGTATTAACTCATTTAACCTCCATAACAACTCTACCAAGTTGTATTATAATTTTTCCATTTATTGATAAAAACCAGAAGAACAGAAGAATTAGAAACTTTCTCAAGACAACACAGTCAACTTGTAGAGCCAAAATTTAAACCCACGGAGCTAGCCTCAGCTACATGATGATTATGTTTACAAGTTATATGTAGGGAATATGTTAGAGAACTTCATAGAGGATGGCTGATACCACTGATAGTAATTATCCCTGTATAATATACTGTTTTATTTTCATGTAATACATAACTATGATAAGCTTTTCACTTTAATTTAAAATACAAGGTATTTCTAGCACATCCAAAATGTTAGTATCACTAATTTTACTCAGAGGAATTATTATTATTATGTAAAATAAAGGTTATTTTAATATAAAAATTGAGATAGCACAAAGGTTGATCTGATAACCCAGACAGTTACCAGTAGTAACTGGGTAGTGTACTCAGTGTGGAAAGGTGAGACTGTGTGAGATTTCATCATGCTGCTCAGAAGAGCAGGAAACTGAAAATTTATGTTCACTTACCTCTGGTATTTTTCATTAAATATTATCTGACTATGGATAAATCCTGATAACTGAGACCACAGAAAGGAAGACGATGAGTAATTGTGTGTAGGGTACGTTACTTTGGTGCCTGAAGATGAGCCTTTCTTACTCCTCTGAACCTCTCTGCAGCAGCTAATTCATCTGTATTGCTCCTCTTCTGGTCTGAACACTTACTCCATTGTGCACAGCCCCTCCCCTTTCTTAAGTAAAAGTACAGCTTGGGGTCAGAAGGAAAGGTCAAGCTCAGGTATTCATAGTGCTTAACTCATCAGTGCCTTAGTTTCCTCCTGTGTATAGAATAGTAATAGACTTTTCATTTAGCCATTATGTTAAACAGGACAGTGAATGTTAAAGCTCAATGGGAGGTCAATGATTAATAAACTTCATTATTATTGATTTTAATCTATTAATACATATGTTCTTTCCCCAGGAAGATTATGTTTCTTTTCAGAGAGAATAATCAATATGAATGAATTGTTATTATTTTGTATACAGCTTCCTGAATGTTAAATATATATAACATATATTAATTCATTTAATTTGTATAAAGACTCTATGTGTAATATGTTTATCTTTACTATATATTATGCAAAATGGATACAGACATTACTTACTGTGTGCCGGGAATACTACAAACTACATTAGGGTGTTATCTTACAAAATTTTTCTCTCTTTATAAGGTTCTGATTAGTGGACTCTAATAATCACTACTTTATACAAAAGGAAATTTAGGCTCACAGAATTTACCTAACTAATAAGTGTTCAAATTGTAAATGCTTAATCACAACCCCATACTACCTGATAAATGATAAATTTAAGATAGATATTTAATAACTATGTGACCTTTATGCTAAAACAGTTGCCCTGTTGATTGTTCCTGTTACGAGAAAATTCACGCTTACAGCACACTAATGTGGCCTGTGTTCATTATTAGCTATGAAGAAGAGACACTGTATGCCAGTCACATGGCATGCTTTGTAGGAGAAATAAAGCAATACATCGAAATGTTCTCATCAAAAGCATTTAGGGATTTAATGTCACTTCTCCTACTATCATTTCATGCATATTCTTATGAAATCAAACTTCTCTCCCTGCCCACTCTTTCTTATTCTTTTCTGCCCAAATTTCATAGTATTAGATTTATACAGATTTTGCCCATAAGAAGCTTATATGACAAGTCAAGGAACCATTTTAATTATATTTACTCTTCATTTTGAGTATGTTTCTTTTTCATATCTGACAAAGACTTCTGAAGTGAGAAAGAAAGGCAAAGCCACCTGATTTTTTCCAAACAATCTTTCATGTAGAATCTTTTGTCTGTAATCTCATAATAGCTTAGAAAATTTTAAAAGGAGGTTTTAGTTGTTTTTGTTCTTTTCAAATTGGCAAAATTTGATTTTTTTCTTCACTTTTGGATTGACTTTACAAATTAACAAACCAGAAAACAAGAACATATTCAACTTAAAAAAAAAACCTTCACTGGAGCCTTGGCATCGCCAACTAATGCCAGCGTTACTCTGCAAACTGCTTCCATTCTTCTGTCAAGAGCTAAAAGATGCACAGGTAGAATTCACACAGAGCCAAATGCACCATAGGAAGAAAAGAAGCAGAGGGCAAGATAGGACTACCACACTGCTGTCAGAGACTCTCCAGGAGGCCATCAGATCACAGTATCTCCACCTCCATATTGGTGGCATGAGTGGTTTTTTTTGTCTATGATCTTCAACAGTGTCTGTTTAAGCATTTGAGATGGGTACTGTGGGAGCCTGAATCATATTGGGATGCCCTGAAGAACCCTGACTTCTTACATTTGACTGGAAGTTGTAATGACTTGATAATTTCAGAAAGGACTTTCAATTAAAAGACCCCCCCAAATCTTGTCATTAAAGAGAAACTTATTATATATATATATATATATACCCATTATTGTAGTAAATAGTGAGACTGCATGAATAAACTTGGCCTGAGAAAGACTGTGGGAATGTAGCTGGCAAGAGAACAGAGGCGATGAGGCTTCTGGGGAAATGCACAGGTGCTTGACACAAGATACTTCCAACTTGGCAAGATAGGTAGTCTAATCTTGGTGCTGATTGATTTTTTAAAGGCTTTCTAATAAAATAAAAGGAAATTCAGGCTGGTTATAGTGGCATATGCCCTTAACATCACCATTAAGAAGGCAGAGACAGGCTTGTAGTTGTGAATCCAAGGTCATCATGGCCTAAGACTATGCAGTAAGACCTTATCTCCAAACTCAAGTTCAGATACTATTTTACATACTTACGAAGTAACTATTTTAAAGATGAGAAATGATATACTTGGAAAGTTATTTATTTATTTTAGTTTTGCAATTCTGGTGATCAAACACAGAGACTTTTTTTTTCTTAATTTCACAGAGGTTAACTTCACTACTCAATCTATTTCAGACAGAATACCTCTTCCACTGGCTAAGATGTCCACCCTAAAAGAATATGGTTTGGCATAAAATTGTATAAATCTCTAAGCTATCCAGAGCTGGGCACCACTGGATTCCTAAATGAGTATTTAAGAAGCCCGACCTGGACATGTCATTGTCCCTGACTTCACAAAGGCAAATTTGGAGCACCCCACTCACTTGCCTATACAGAACTCCAGCCTATGGCAGAATCTGCCCTGAAATCCAGGTGTTTCTCCTATGAAATCCCACTATGCCCCAGTGGTTCACCACTGAAGTCCTCCCTTCTCAAGCACGGGGACTCCCCAGTGTGCTCTTCTCCTGACTTGCCTTCACCCTGGGTAGGCGATCTTGCATTTTTTCCCCCCTGGGATAAATAAAGAATCCCATTTGTTTTGCAAAATCTATTTGAAAGGCCACTTCCTCCTCAAAGTTTTTCTTTTCACTCCCCCTGAGGATCTACCTTTTTCTCTGACTTCCTAAAGCACTCTGACCACCATCCCTTTCTCTCTGCTGTATGTGGATGTAATATTTTCTTTATCTCCTTCAAGAGTTATCTAACTTCCAGATGGTTAGAGCCTGAAGGTATTGGCCTTGAACTTTCATCTGAATTTGACAAATAAAAATCAGCAAAGAAACATGGTGTATTGATGTATTTGACTAAGTAATGATGTTCAAATGCTACAATGCCAGAACCAATGCTTGGTAACTGTTAGATAGATACTATGGAGATTTTTTACTTGATCAGTCATGCCTTACTTTTAAATTCATTTAATAATTTTGTATGCTCACCAAAGGAACTACAAGGCTGCTTTATAGAATGTTTTCTGCTCACTTGAATAAAATATTTCAAATCAAATCAATAGAATAAGAAAAAAGAGAAGCCTATTGTGTGATAAAGACTGCTACTGGATCAAACAAACAATGGGTACATTTTTTACATCTACCTGAGTACAACCATGATAGAGTCAGGAAAATGTGATAAGCTATAGAAAGCTGAGAAATGTACCAGCTCACTCCTAGCATTGCTGCCAACACAGTCTTTAGGTATGGATGTATTTGACCACCTTACTTTGTGAGTGGTGCTTATAAAAATGCATGATTAATCTGCCCATTGATACTAGTTTTTAAAACAAACAAAGCAATTTAATACCAATGCAAGGGATAAATGGCTAACATTTACTGAGCCATTTATCATCTAGGCAAGATAACAGATTATTGTTCTAAACATACTTTCTCATTTAAATCCTCATCAAAACACTAAGATAGCTAGTATTTGCTCATTCTAAAAAAAGCCATAACTAACCACGTAATACAAACTATTTCCTGGATGTCACGTTATTTGAAAGCTGTGGAAGAAGAATTAAAAAAAAATCTAAAGCCCTTAGTCTTTTGCATTTATATCACTCTGCTTCTTCTTGGAATCCACTTCTAGACCAAAGAAGTTGAAACAATGTGGATTAATACTGTAACAGAAGGGCTAACTATAAAAGTATGGCATTAGACACTGAACAACAGAAAATATTAGATAATATTTACTACTATCATTGTAAGCATTTTGCTTATATTCATTGACTGAATCTTCGAAGCAAATTTTTTTAGGTGAATGCTACCATTATGATTTTTACTACTTTTCTGGAGAGAGACTCAGACAAAAACAAAGCATCACAGAATCCTAAAGCTAGTCAGCAGTTAAGCAGGTGGACTTCAGAGACCAATGTCCTCAGAGCTGTATCTCTGTCTTAAGTGCTCCCCCCATTAGAATGAAAAGATATTAAAGACAAATGGGGTTCCAAACACGCTTCCAAAGTTGCAAAGTTGGCCTTCATTAATGTTACTTTCTATCCTTTTCTTTAGTTATCAAATGCTATAATAACAAGCACAGTAATATCACAATAATTTAGTTTTAATGTATATTTCATTTTTGAAGGCTTTAGATATTACATTTTATAAAACTAGCAGCAAATGTGGAGATAGTAAAAGCCAAAAGAACAGAGCTTGCTGTGAGATTGTGTCTTGAGAAATGTCAGAAACTACACTTATGAAGTCTTACCAACATCTATACTTCAATAGGAGTTGAACTAGGATGGCATGACTAGACATGCTAACATCATGGGGAAAGCTTAAGAGGCTTCAGCCCTATGCAAAGGATTGTAAGCAACTAAGGAATGCTGAGAGTGGAGAAACAGTCTTCCTTAGTAAAGGAAATTGAAGTTATCCAATATCAAAGGGTCAGCTCTGAAAACATATACACAAAAGTGACAATACACAGAAATACAACAGTGAGGTTGCATTTATGCATTTAGAAATATAAATATACATGCACGTAAATATATATATATAATATATGTAACAATAATTCAAGAAAAGGAGGCCATGAATTTGAAAGAGGGAAAGAGATATACATGGGAGGGTTGTAGAGAGTGAAAAGAAGGAAGAAAATGATGCAATTATATTAATCTCAAAAAGTTAGAGAAGTTACTTTTAAAAAGATAGTGGATGTGTAATGCAAGAAACATATAGTAAAATGATGTTGACTATTTTCCCACTATGGATATAGATAACAAAGGTAGGATATGTATGTATGCACAGATATTTTTTAAAAAAAAACAAATGGTTTATATATACAGGAAAATAAGTATAACAGTATCCAAAATTTTGAAAGATTATTAGTATGATTTTGAGTGATTTTAATTACTCTCTTGTAGTTTAATCTATATATTTGACAATACCAATGAATGATTTTCATACGAAAAATTAAAAAGAATAGCTCTAGCAAGTCACATTCCTATTTCAGAGGTGAGAATACTGAGGGCAAGATCAATAGAAATCATATGTAATTTTGCCCTTATTTAGTGATAGACCTTGAACAGAAACTAATGCTTTCATTTCTAACTAGTGTGTTTTCTCTGACCTCTAATTCTCTTGAGTTGTTATCACTACTGAGATTCAAAGGAAACCTCGGAAGAAAGCTGCAGAAGGGGCTAGATATGAACAAATTGAAAACGCACTGCCAGCCTCTACTGAGGAGTGCCTTTGTTGCTTAGCGTTTTCATTCAGGCAACATGCTTCTAAGTCCAAACCCATACTATAAGTGGTAGGCTGTAATGGCACCTCTAATTCTTTACTTACTCTCTGTAACAGAACATTATCCATATACCACATGTCTTTTCTGTGACTCCCAGCAGAGGATGTGATCATGTCTACATCTGCTGGCAATGAGTTTAGTAAAGTAATTTGAGTTGACTGATAGAGCATTACAAGAAATGAAATGAGCAGAGGCTTGAGAGACTTTTGTAGGGTGACAAATTCTAAAATTGTTAATGGTTTATTTATAACCATAAATAGTAAACACAGTAAAGGCTAGCAAACTGTTTAAAATTGGAGAATTGTTTTTCATGAAAGACTATAGCTAGCATAACATATCATGTTCTCTGCACTAACTTGGATCCAAAATAAGCCACTTAAAGAATTTGGAGCCTCCTTCTGGAGTATTTCTGAACCTACTTCTTGGATGTAGCTTGGAAGGATGTGTGTAGTATCAGATGATTATCTTAATCATCACACCCTGAAGCAATCCTCTTTATACCTTATTGCCATTTGTATTCTAAGCTTCATTAGTGCCTCATGAAAAGTAGACTCTTCCTTTATGGTAAGTACAGACAGAATCAATCTTATATTTCTGTTAGAAGGCACCAAGACTTTGCCATTTCTCATTTGACCTTGGCTTCACAGATTTTCAGCAATGCTCAGAAATCCACTGAATTGACTGATACTTCAAATATACTGATTTTGTGATTACTACCAAATAACTAGATTTACAACCATGCTCCCATCCTTATATAGGAGAAAAATATTTAGGTCCTCACACATTCCCCTGAGTCAATTACAATTTCTAGGTTATCAACCAAAATATATGTTCTTTCATTTACCAGCTGGGGACCACGTATTCTGAACTGTTTGGGAGGATTAAGAGGTGTGGCCTTGTTGGAGGAAGTGTGCCTTTGGGGTGGGCTTAGAGGTTTCAAAGAGTCATGCCATTCCCAGTGTGTTCTCCTCTTTCTGTCTCTCTGTCTTATGGTTGTGGATCAAGATGTGAGGTTTCCTCTGATCAACTCTAATCTTATGAAACCAAAGCCATTCTTTCATAAATTTCTTTGGTCATGGCATTTTATCATAGCAATAACAAAGAACTAAGATACTGAGGAAGAGCATGTAGAGTATCCTTCAGCCAGGAGGAGCCTAGGCTAAAGAGAATTGCTTCAGGGACTGCTAGAGTCAGAAGTAGATTAAAGGATTAAGCATGAATAGATAACATACTAGCCTATAAAACTTAGGGGCAGACGCTGGCGTGATGATAGTGACACAAGTGTTACTGGAGTCACCAATAACTCTGATTAGATTTAAGGCTTACTTATTGAGATGGAGCCCATACTGACACAGTCAATAATGTCAAAAACCCTAAGAGTAAACAAATCACACTGTTCAGCTAAATATACATAACAATAAAATGAGTTCTAATCATTCACTGATATACCAACGGATTCATGCACCACTCACTCCTCATCAGCAAAGTTTCTCCCTGCAGAAGATTGGAATTAATTTAGAGAATAAAAGACTTCAGAGTGCCCAGCTCTAAATGGGAAGTCTATATCAAAGTCCTCCCTCATGGCTCATGGATCTAAGTGGCATAGGTGCTAGAAAGTTTGTAAGAGCCAGAGTTGATGAATGACTTCAAGAAAAGAGTGTTTTTCAGACACAACTAGAGAAAAGCACAAATGAACTCACAAACTGTGAGTGCATGCACAAGAACTGTACAAAGCATATGAAATCCCATCATGGGGGAGAGGTGGTAGGCAGGAAGTCCACCCCTAGCTGACTTTGTCCCTTGACTGCTGCAGGGAGAGGAAAAAGCCTGTTTTCTTGAAAGGAATGACAGTTGGTATATCCAGCGCTGGCCAATTACTCCAGAGTAATTGGCCAACCTAAGCTACACTCATTAGAGGTCGGGGAGGACAGAGGGGGATAGAGAAACTATGAAGTACCAGGGGAGGAGAAAGGTAGGAAAGGATCTGGGTGGGAGGAGTCAGGAGAGGGAGATAAATACCAAAATATATGTATGAAATACTCAAAGGAAAAAATGTAGGTGCATAACACACTTACATTCTGATCTGGTACCCTTAAGGAATGGCTTGGGGGAGGAAAGACAGTCATCTTTTCTCAATTATACTCCACATAGGGCATGTCTAAACTCTTCAAGATGCCAAATCTTAGAGTAAATAAATCTGTTGTGTTACATTTATTTATGCTGTGGAACATTTGTTTAATGATGCAAAGATGTGTAACATTCTTTTATATTGCATTTGTTTAACTCTGAAAAGCTGTGTTACTTTGCCTGCCTAAGACATCTGATTGGTCTAATAAAGAGCTGAACAGCTAGAAGCTTGGCAGGAGAGAAGGACAGGTGTGGATGCCAGGCAGAGCAAATAAATAGGAGAAATCTAGGCTTGAGAGAAGAGT
Source organism: Ellobius talpinus (assembly GCA_001685095.1). Classification (NCBI taxonomy): domain Eukaryota; kingdom Metazoa; phylum Chordata; class Mammalia; order Rodentia; family Cricetidae; genus Ellobius; species Ellobius talpinus. Next base: position 89,075 of record LOJH01000078.1, on the reverse strand, counting down.
GAGGAGTGAGAAAAGGAAAAGAGTTAGACACCAGGGGCCAGCCATCCAGTCACCTAGCCAGCCACCCAGCCAACCACCCAGCCAGCCACCCAGTCAGCCACCAAGTCACACAGCCAGCCAACAGTCAGCCATGAAGTAAGAAGAAAAAAAATCAAAATAAACAAAGGTAAAAATCCAGAGGTAAAAAACCGTTAAAGAGAAATGGTATAATTTAAGTTAGAAAAGTTGGCTAAAAACAACCCAAGCTAAGGCCAAGCATTCATAAGTAAGAATAAGTCTCCATGTATTTATTTGGTGGCACACCCACCCCACAAAGAGGAAAACTATAACAACATAAACAAAAACAAAAACCCAACTACATAAATCCTCAAGTGTTCAAGTAGGAAGCAGAGTTCCTAGGATTCATTCATTCATTATTATCGTACAGAAGCCTGATATGTATTGATCTTTCTGTGCTTGGGAAAAAATGTTTGAACAATTTTGGGAAATTAAAAATAATGGTGATATTTTATATCATCTTGCCAAGACATATTGAAAATTGTCCTGACATTTTGAATTCATGGTAAAATGCTTTTCAGTTCATATTTTATAAGGTTTTACTAAAATGGAAGAGAATTGAAAGTTTAAGAGTTATATCTACATGTATTAAGCTTGAAGGTTTCAGAAATAAATGATACTTTATAGAAAGTTATTAAAAGGTCTCTAAGCTTCTAGAGCTGTCTCAACATTGCTGACCTACTCTGCTTCTTACAACTGTACCCAAGCAGCTTGCTTAAGGACGTAATTAAGTTTATTTCACAACTGACTAGGCAGCAGAGGACTTTTCTGGAACACACTGGTTTGGAGGCTCATGTTAGGGATGACAATAAATACTTTTGTGGTTTTAAAAGATTGATAAACCAATCATTCCTGTGTTATAATGTATAAAGGAAAGGATTATATTCTTAATTTCCAAAACTAACAGCAGGGCAGTGTGGGGCAGGTTACAGTCCGTTACATGAACTTAAGTGGCTTTTCCTTGACAATGGGTAGGCCAGTAATTTTTTTAAAAAGTGTCAAATAGAATGAACCCAGGAGCCCTTTAGACCCCTCAGTGTTTTCCATCCCAAGACATTAAACTCAGTTGCAAAGAAACAAAATGTTAATATTTACAAAGCTCTTTCCATTGTATATCCGGTCTCTTTCTCTTATGCACTTTCTTCCTTTTCTTTTCTTTCTCCTTTTTCCCTAACCTACTTCACTCTTCTACCCATTTGCTCATATTTCCCAATGCCCCTACCTCTATTAGTCCAAAATCTGTTCATCCTGAAACAGCCTTCACGGATGGAAAAGAAAAGGCCCTAGACAAAGCCCCCATCTGAGACAAGGCTCTCCAGAGGGTGGCTGAATGGGGACTGGCATCCAGCCTGTGGCCTGAGAATGTTCACCACTCTGGAGGCTCTTACTCTGCCAGCCATTAGGCTTCAGCAGGCTTGATAGCTGGATCAGGCCTTGTGATTTCAAAGCTTTCATGGCTGACAAGGACTTGCTAATTTCAAACTTTCTAACCAATTACAATCACAAAGAACTCAGGACACTAATCAGTGAGCAAAATGAGACTGCTGGAGGGAGGCGGCCTTCACAGGTCTCTCTTGAGGCGCTGCAGCAAATGTGCAGCTGGGACTGCGCCTCAGTCAGTCCATAAAAACACACCACGAAATACAAACACACACAATGGATCCCACTTGCTGTTGTTCCCAGTCGTGAGGTATGTAGAAACCTTGTCCTGTATTCAGCCCATTAATTTCTGATGGTGTTAATTAAAAACTTTTGATGCTGGTTTGAATGGAAAATACCTCAAACAGTGTTTCCTTTATTGAAGCACTAAGTTCCAAGTCTTGGATTATTAGGTTAAGCTCTGTCAGCAGTGAGACCAACATAAATGTTTTTCATACCATCTGTTTTGACCAAGAAGAATAGTAATAGCAAAAATAAATAAATAATAAGAAAAAAAGAGGAAGAGGAGAAACTGTTTAGGTTGAAAACACCCTCATTTCAACCTATTTTTAAATAACTAAATTGAAAATTCAGGTCCTTGAATGTCAAACAAATGGTTAAGGAAAAAAAAGAAAAAAAATTTTTTTTCAAATTCTTACAGAACATTCAAATCACCCAATGTTCCAGGGCCTGAATTTTTTATATTTTAAAATGAGTAAAGCTGCTTAAAATAAGCGAAATCAGCTGCTCAAGTGATTCCTCTGTCTTTTCCCTCTACACTCTTTCTACAGGCTGATAATTGTGACTTAAGAAACGTAATATAATCATTGGCGACTAGAGCTTCCTATGTAGCACTCACATAGACCGGAGTGAAAGAAACTCTGATTGGTGAGCTGGAGAACACATTTCCAAAGCTCAGCCCATGCAGCAGGTCAGGGCACAGAACAGTGACTCTCATTGCTTTCTCATCCTGAAAAGCCTGAGAAGCCTTGGGAATTGAGAGAGCCTGTGAGAGGACAGTGTGAGAAGTGCCTTACTGCAGCCCAGAAATAACATCCGTCTCCTCCGTCCAATGCCCTGCGAAGCCTGAAACAAACCACATATCTATTCGGCCCGGTTTTTCACACTCGTGTACAATTTAGTTACTGATAGTTCTCCCCTCCCCCACCCCATGATGGACGGGTGCCGGAAGTCTTGAGTATCCACAGTAAGAACCCACAAATATTATCTCTCATCGACTCTTTCTTTTTACTTTGCTGTGTCGAGTCTATCCTTTTTCCCTTTCCCATCTTTTGTTTGTTCGCATTGCCTGTGATGTCAACTGAATCCTTGAAAGACCATAAAACTTCCTTCTCCACCCCCACGCTCCCTCGTCCTCATCACTGACTCCCGCGCTGATCACCCGTACAGCTAAAAAGAATGGCTTTCTGTACAAAGGCTAGCCATCTGGCCAGCGTTTCTTTCCTTCCCTCCATAATTTCAGGCTTCCCTGGCCTCAGCCTCTGAAACAGTTGGCAGAATTGACCCTCCAAATCTGATGTGACACAATAATGATCCTTTAGCAACATCAGGAGCAGCAGCAGCAAAGCCCCACAGTAAAGCACGAGAGGGGAAAACCCCGAGTAATAGAACTGAAACTCCATAAAGGAAATAGCTCTGAGCAAACCACAGGAATATGTTTGCTCACAAAATTTATGAATTTTACTCCAATTAAATTGATAGGTGATATTGCCTACAATGGGCTAGTAAATGTAAATTAACTACAGATATATAGCAAATGAATGCATTTAAAGATAATTTCCAGATGAAATGATTTATTTTTTCCTAGAGACCAAGTTTTTGTTAAACTTAATCCTGACTCTCTTCCCTCTCCAGCAGTAGAAACATCTGGTCGGTTTTAGATTCCCCTTGGATTTCCAACTTCAAAGGGAATTATAAAGAATAACAAATTCATGTACTGGCAATAAAAAAAAATTAGAGCAGCAGGAGAGAATGGTAAAATTGTCCTTATTTGACTGCTAGTGACAGGCACCACAGGCAGAATGAGAAAAGACAAGGGCAAGAGCACCTGTTGACAACCAGAGTTCCTGCAAGGAACTGACTCTTAAATGCACAGGCCACAGCAATCCTTCAAGATTTATTTTTAATACTGAAATGAATAAAATAACATTTAATATATAAAAGGAATTGGAACAGAAGAAATGATTCACATTTCCTTAACAAAAAATTTTCATTGAAATAATAACAAATAAATCAGTAAATTTTATAGAAAAAATGACTTGGAGACAATCTTAGAGACACCCTTGGCCTTTGTGTTTTGATTTAATTGGAGGAAATTGTGAATTTTCTTTTGTATTCCAGAGAAGGCAGGATAAGCCACCCCAGAAATAACATACCATATACCCATCTCATCATGATAAAAATTGTTCTCCAAGAGTATGAAAAGTAGCTGCTGTTTCTTCCTTGTTCTGGCCTCTATCTTGGAGGACTGACCAGATATTGAAGACTTGTTAGTAGAAAAGGGTTTGATGGAACTGTGATATTTGTAATTCTAACACAACTAACATGCTGTATTTGACAATAGTTTATAAATATGAATTTATTTTTCTCTATCATTTCCCTAGCAAAACTGAAACACACTTTCTAGAGGACAGGCCTTGATGTAGTCAAACAGAAGAAAATGAGAACATCTAGAGAAAGTACAAGGTTGCCATTGTAATTTCTTTTATAAACAGCCTCTCCTTTTTTTGTTTTATGAGCATTGTGGACTACAACAACAACAAAAACAAAGACATGATTAACCAATCAACTTTTGTGTGAACAAAGAAAGAAAAATAGTTAAGAGCTAAAACATCTTTAAATAATTAATTACAAGAGTCTTTACACTTAGTCCTCAGAGGTTACAGATGTCCATGCCACAAATACATGAGATGGACTCACAGAGCGACAAAATGGCACACATCACCAACAAATCATGAGTGTTTCCACAGTGGCGGGCAGAGCACATAAAAGTGGTTCTCATAGGAGTCTAGAGGGTCCCTTTGGAGGAGTCCTGAGATGGAAGACGTCTCCAAACCCATCTCCTGTTCACACTGGAGATCTTAGTCAAGGAGAGACAGGATTCCTCCTTAGCATTCCAAAGGACTGAGCTGACTATACAATTATCTCTTTGAATATCTGCCTTTAGTAGACACTTCATTGTTCCCTTCTCTTCCACATGAAACAGAATCAGAGGAGTTATCTTGATGAGGGAATAACATAATTTTTGTCCTCATGGCAATTGCTCACAATTGTATAATATATTTTCAATAAAGAGTTCCCAGAAAATATGGCAGGTTCATGGAATAGATTTAGTAATATGAACAAACCCTTCCACCTCCTTTTGTTGTGGTTAGCAGCATCTTCAGACTTGCAATGATAATCCTGTCATGATGGAAGGTACTGACAATGGAGGCTCTGCCTTAAAAATAAGCAGAATCATTAAACTATAATACTGAACTTAATTCAGAATATGAGGTAGAAAGTATGGATTGCTATGTTATTCTCAGAATGTTGATTTGTAGCTGGGTGACATACAAGATCACAAATACAACAGCAGTGTCCGATTATCAGGACCCAAATAGCTGCACAGAAGGAAGAAATACCAGCTACTTTCCAGGCTTTTAGAGTCCAGAACTTTTATCAGCATGTGATGAGCCTATTGGTCTGTTGGAAGCCCGAGTTACTTCTGAGATGGCTTCTCCTGCTCTTTCTGGAAGAAAATACTATCATTTTATTAGTGATAATTATTACTACAGCTGCTATGATGGTGAAGCTTTGGTCGGTAACTTGGGTGTATGGTATAATACACAAACCAGAAAGAATTGTGGTTACTCTCTCAATAGTTCAGGTTTATGATAGGCACATAGTATGCATCTCATGTAAGGAAAGGATGTAAGTAAATGATCATTTTTGTGCTGTTAGTATGTTATCTTCAAGCAGTGATAGGAAAGTGAGCTGCTATAAAATATAGGAACAATGGCTTGTTCCTCCCTTGTCATGCCTGCCTGAATGAACCAGGCACGTTTCTGTTCTTTAGCTAATATTGTAATGGTGGTGACGCCAAGCCAGAGTAGTAAAAACAATGTTCAGAAAAGAGATGGAAGAGGAAAAGAATTTGTATTGTTTACATGCAGAGAAGCAATGTCTACAGATGTTCTGTGGGATTGCATAGTTTATTGCTTGTGTTCTTTCTTTCTTTTTTCCCATGTGCTTTTCCTAGCAGCTCAGACTGAAAATATTTTGTATGTGTCCATATTGTAAGCCATCATATTTTTCTAGACTAGAGATTTAGTGTGGTGGAGAAACCTTTTATTTCTTCTCGAAGGGTTAGGCACATCAATATTCTAGCTACTCACTTTCGAGGCCAATGGCAACTGTGCGCCTAAGATTAAATAGACCAGAGTAACACATAAATTCAGGTTTTACAGAGGCAGTGTGTTACTTAGTTATACATCCTGAATATCTGATGAGTATGAAACACCTGTTGGAAAACACACTGCTAACGAACAGCCTCTGGTTGAAAATTCAAAGACATCAAGAAAAGAGAAACTCATAAATAGGTTCTCTACAGAAAGCCCAGTCCCAAGAGACCATACTGCATCTGTAGAGCCCGTTAGTGGCGGGTCTGGTCTATCTTTGGAAAACTGGCTTGTAGAAGTTTCTCTAGGATGCTCTTAGGAGCACAGGGGCAATAGAAACAGGCACTGCTCTGCAGTGCGTTGTTGCTTCCCTCAGACACAGAGCTGTGTGTGTATGGGTATAGTTGTTTTGTATGTATATAAAACAGGGCTCATACTATTACATAAAAGCTCCCCCTTTTAGATTTAAGAATCCCACATAACTATTAGATGCTTTACACTTGCCCAAAAAGCTTTAAAAAAATGTTTGAACAGTATTATGTTTGGTTTAAGTAGTTTTTCCTCTATCTAGTATGTGCTTAAAGCAGTTAGATTGGAGGTCTAAGGAGTCAGAGGATGAATTTTTTTAACTTCAGATAATTGTATACATTACATGCATATGTTCAATAATGTAGATAATTAATACTACATAAGTCTGCCATGTAAATTTTCATCTAAAAATTGAGGCAAGAAAAAAAGAAAAATCTCTACAAGAAAAACATTTGCCCCAGAAATCTATCCAACTGTACAAACTGTCTCTCATCAACCAAACTGCTCTTTGGTTTGCAGATGTGCCTGAGGATGTTATAAAACAAGCTACAAAGATTTTTACAATCAATTGTTACATATTAGAAAACGTGAGGCCAAGACACTAAGAAAAAAAACAGTATTCCATATAATGTGGAGAACTATTTATCTGAAACTTTTTAAACATCAACATGTACAAGCGTCCTGATGAACCTGACATATTAGTTAACTACTTAACTGCCATGATATCTGAGGTTTGCCTCAAAACAACAAGACAATACAGTGGGAAACTGCTAGGCCACGAGTTAAGCCATTGAATAAACTAGATGATGAAGGCATGGGAGTTCATTATTGTAATCTGCCTACATTCATGTATTTGAAATATTTCACAAAATAATCTTAAAAAATATATACTTCATTTATCCATTATTTACTGACTGATTCATTCACTATTCATATGCAAGAGATTATGGAGATGCAAAAAGTTAAAATACAATGATTTTGTTGGGCATTTTGATTATAGGAATAGAATTTATTTAAAATGTCTATAAAGACTTTCTAACTAAATGCAAAACTCTTAAGTTAAATTTTGAAAGAAGGAACAACAATTATAGAGACATTCTGAGTACTGCATATTCAAAAAATATGTCCTCAGAGGAAAATGAGAGTTAGAAAATATATCAAATAATTATTAATGGTTGGATTTAAATTATAGAAATAATTACTTTAATTTTTCTTCATTTTAGTTTCATGTACATTTCCAAATTATTTTTAATGAGCATGTATCATTTTAAAATGAAAATAAATATTTATTCATTAGTGGAAAGATATGTTCTCCTTTCCCTAGGAGATTCTTTTACTAAAACAGTGAAACTGCAAACACACAGCACTGCCCTGTATTTTACATCTTCTTGCCTGTAAGTAAAATACACCAGAAGGCACAAAATCATCAATACACATTGTATCTGATCACAAAATCAGAGAACACTTTCTCTGTGTTGGAGAGCAACAGGGGAGGAAGCCGTTTTTTTGCAAGTCAGCCAGAGTGTGAAACTCTGGCTCTTCTGTGATGACATCATTTATGATGAATGGAAAGGGAGCAACAAATTAAAGTTTCCAAGTAAGCCTGTCCCTTGTGCCTCTAGGCTCACACTGATAGGATGGAGGTTTATTCTGAGTAGCAAAACAAGTAAAGCAGGGAGGAAGGAGGGAGAGGGAGTTACAGTCCTAAAGGCAGTGGCCTTCAGGGGCAAGCTGGATACACTCAGGGACGGAGATAGATGGGCAACAGAATTAGAAACAACAGAGTGACAACTATGGATTATGTGCAAGGGACATGGAAAGTTCCCACTAGAAAGCTATCTTTATCACCCCAAGAAATAATTTTCTTCATTTTGTGCCCATTCATGTAAAGTGAACTCAGGAGTGTAACTTTTAAAGGTTTGGGTGACTATGCCGTTCATGACTAAATAGGTTAGAGAGCCAGGCAGAAGGGTGGGATGCCAGGCAAGGCCGTAATCCTTTGTCAGTGCATTTCACTGCAGCCAGCCTCCAGCAAACTCAGCCCTCCCAGGGCTCCGACTTGATGATGACCCGCAACTGTACCCTTTGTCCTGCCATGCTCTCCTTTAGACACTTACTACCATGACTGTGCAGAGGACACAACGCTACCCTTTCAGAAATTTTACAGTCTCACCAGAAGACAGAGCCAAATTTTAAGCCTATGTTTACATGGAGCTCTAATCTGGGCCATTCATCACTAGAGTTGGACTTGTTTACTCGTATACCGAGTCTTTCCCCTTTCTTTCCGCGGATAGATAGATCCAAGAGTGGCTATGTTTGCTTTTAAGATTCAAAAGAAGAAAATACATTTCAGACTTACAGAATATTAAAATACAAACCAGAAGTTCAAAGAAAGATAAAATGTTTTCGAAAGATTTTCTGTGTATTTTCTTAATGCCAAAATTATGGCATTCTTCATAGGAGACATCAGTGGCTAGCTTCACCTCATGGCTGGAAAAAAATTCTCTGGAAAGACTTCTAAACAAGTCATCTCAATACTTCCACCCATGTCTGCCAAAGTAATTCAAAATGTTTACCAATACTGTGATAATGGGCTTGTATTCCTCTATATTTTACCAATTTCCAAATATATTCTGCTCAAATTTAATTCTTGTAGTGGTAAACTCACTACAGCCCATATATTTACTTTTTGTTAGTTTGAAGTTGGCAAATTTGGTATGAATACATTTTATTTCTTTGGACTTCAATATTTTGGACAGCAATTGAGAGACAATGAAAGTTCACTTACCAGGCAGCTATCTTGGTGAAATAATCAATTGTTGATGTTAAAAGTCTGAAATGGAAAAGGATGCTGTAAATGTTGGTATGTATCTTAACATATGACAAACATGGCGATCACACAAAATAATATATGTGTCACTCTTCTGGGACCCAGGTTGGTGATATTTTACAGAGAGTAGAGAATACTTCCCTTCGGGAATAAAAGCAAAATTATGTCTTGATCACAAGTGACTTGTTGAGTGTCTGGATGTTTTTAACTTGATGATTACTAACCAGAGGCAGTCAGTGAATGAGAGGTCTGCTAACCCCTTGTACAACACCGTGTTGAGAAAGTTAAGTTCATAGTTAATTATTGTGGTCTGTATAAAATAATCAAACTCTTGTGAACCACAAGAATTTGCAATTCTCTTTGAATTTTACTGTACTTTTCATTAAGCATTTTATAGACTAGACATCAACAAACCAAAAAATCTAATTAGAAAGTGGGGTATAGATGTAAACAGAGAATTCCTAACAGAGGAAGCTCAAATGGCTGAGAAACACTTAAAGAGATGTTCAACATTCATAGCCACCAGGGAAATACAAATCAAAACTACTCTGAAATTCCATCTTACACCTGTCAGATTGGCTAAGATCAAAAATACAAGTGACAGCTAATGCTGGTGAGGATATGGAGGGGGGGAACAGTCCTCCACAGCTGGTGGGAGTGAAATCTTGTACAGCCACTATGGAAATCCCATATGGAAGTTCCTCAGAAAATTTGGCATTGATTTACCTCAAGACTCAACTATAACACTCTTGGGCATATACCCAAAGGATGTCCCATCCTACCACAAGGAAACCTGCTCAGTTATGTTCATAGCAGTTTAATTCAAAATAGCCAGAAACTGGAAACAACCTATATGTCCCTTGACTGAAGAATAGATAAATAAAAGGCGGTACATTTACACAATGGAGTATTACTTAGCTGTTAAAAAAATTACATCATGAAATTTGCAGGCAAATGGATGGAACCAGAAAAGTTCCTGACATCATCCTGAGTAAGTTAACCCAGAAGCAGAAAGACAAACATGGTATGTACTCACTTAGAAGTGGACATTAGCTGTTAAGTAAAGGATAATCCTGCTACACACCATAGACAGGTTAAGTAACAAGGAAGGCTCAAGTCAGGGGATGCAAGGATCTCCCTGGAAAGGGAAAATAGAATAGATTTTTTTCAGGTGGACTAGGGGCAGGTGAGATGAAAACAGGAGGGATTAGTTGTGGGGTGGAAGGGATGAAGGAAGAGAGTACTGGAAGAGATGACTGAAATTGGGGGCCATTTGGGGAACAATGTAGAAGTGCAGTGGAATTTCCTGGAATCTAAGGGAGTGACCCTAGTGAAGTCTCCTAGTATTGGGTGATAAGGAGCCCAAACTGGCCATCTATAACCAAGCAAGACTCCTATCAGTGGGACTGGGCATCAACTGAACCACCAAACTTTCTACTTATAATCTATCCTGCCTGCAAGATGGGGTAATGGTAGCAAAGAACTTGTGAGAGTAGTCAAACAATGATTTCTCCAACTTGAGGCCAATGACATGAGAGGAAGCCTACACATGGATAGCCAGGAACCAGAGGCAGGACAATCCAGAAACCCAGGATAGAACCAAACATGATTGACAAACAAACAAGCAAACAAAAAGTCAATGCAATGATTTTTAATGATATTCTGCTATACTCATAGTCTGGTGCTTAGTACAATCATCATCAGAGAGGCTTCATTGAGCAACAAATGGGAGCAGATGCAGAGACTCACAGCCAAACATTGGGCTGAGCTCAGGGAACCCATGGAAGAAGAGGAGGAAGGATTGTAGGAGTCAGAGGTGTGGAGGACACCAGGAGAACATGGCCCGTAGAATCAACTAAGTGGGACTCAAAGGAACTCACAGAGACTAAAGAAGAAAAAAAGGCCCTGTATGGGTCTGAGCTAAGTCCTCCGCATATATGTTATGGTTGTGTAGCTTGATGTTCTTGTGGGTCTCCCGACATTGGGAGTGGGAGTGGATGTCTCTGACTCTTTTGCCTGGGCTTGGGACCTTTTTCCTCTTACTGGTCAGCCTAGTTCAGCCTTGGTATGAAGGTTTGTGCCTAGCATTACTGTGTCTTGTTAGGCCATGTTCCATGGACATCCCTGGGAATCCTGCTCTTTTTTTCTAAAGGGAAACAGAGGAGGAGTGGATCTGGGGGAGAGGGAAGGTAGGAGGAGGGCCTGGAAGGATTGGAGGGATGTAATGTATACAGGAAGAATAAAAGAAAAAACATTTTATAAATAAAAGCAAATTAGTCTTTCCTTGCTTTGGTGCTTGTTACTCATGTTCTCAGTGTAAGTCTTATGGCAGTGATGAGAAAATGAGCAATGTACCATACACTCATGCTTTTGTGGGGTGAATTACTGGTCATGTGTTTCTTCATGACTATAAATTAATGTATGGTTTTCAATTCCAAGCCAGGTAAGATAAGCACAAATGTGAAGTGAAAGCTTTAAAACTTTTATATTAAGTTATAAAATCATAGAATGTAAATGAACATTTAAATATCTTCAACCGTGGAGCAAGCAGGTAAGTCTCCGGGGGTGCTATATAATCTACATTTTAGAAACTGCTTGTCTAACAGTAGGCTTGTCTTCATACTTCCACATGGTTTTTCTTATCAGTTGCCTTAAGAATTCAGAAGTCACAGGTGGTTTTCCCAGAGGTCACCCTACCTACTAAGTACCATAATGACAGCCGAAGGAAGACATAACATAACTCAACTACTCCAAACATGACTCAGAAAGACCTGAAATCTGTCAAGCCACAAGCAATGAAAGTTTACATGACAGAGTCCCTTCATATGAAAGGACCTACATATACAAAGGAAAACAAAAGTAATTATTCAGAGGACATAAGAAAAGCCAAAATTCAAGGGAGACTGTGGTAGAGTATATTTAAAAGCCAAAACATTAAATATTTAACACCTAAGCATATGAAGATCACCAAGGTAGCTTGACAAAAATTAGTTTTTTAAATGAGTCTATGCAACAATGACCACTGAAAGGAAGTTAGGAGAGATGTAAAATTGCCTTCTGAGATTTGATGCTTTTATAAAGAATGAGAGCAACCAGCCAGTCAGCTCAGTTGGTTAGACTGCAGCGCCAATAAAGAGTAAGAGTGGGCAATAAGGACTTCCTTATTACCTACGATGATGTCTCCAGTGCTAGAACTGAGGCTCCATTTCCAGCTTCTTGTCACCCTTTCCTTGCCTGAGCAGTGCTGTGGGACAGCCAGTGAGTCTCTCCCCAGTGCACCAAAACAAGTATTTACAAAGCTGCTACTTTGCAAAAGGAACGACTAGGTAAGTGTACTGTCTGAAGAGCTGTCGGTGACTGAGGATCTTGTTCAAAAATTAGAAAGTATATAACACTGAGAAGAGAAATGGAGTTGAAAGGGTTGTGCAGATTTAAGAGATATCACAAAAAAGTCAAAACTCTCTTTTGCTTTGCATGGCACAGGAAGAGAAAGTTTAAGTTTGCCAGCCTTGCCTCCACATGGATCCAGCATTACACATGAGAAAGTACACATAGCCTCTGTATTCCCAGGACTGGGATGACAGCTGACGGTGGCCTGAGAAGACTTGCTTGCCATAAAGTGAACTTTCAAATCCATTCCTGACTACCTAGGGTTCAGAGGGTGAAAACCCACCAAGATGGATATATATGGAAGCTATCTGACACAAGGTGGCAGGAAAATGTTAGGTCTTTCCTTCTGCCTCCTTCCACCTAACCAGATGTCTACAACTGTTTTTGATAACGGAGAAATGCTGACTCCCTTAAGTGTTCTGTTTTTTCAGTTTTTAAAAATTCATTTGAAAATTAGGGTATTCTGAATAAATTCCTATAAATATAGAAAACTGCGTATATAAATATATTGCTTATGGACTATTAATTATGCAAAACTTAAATTCTAAGGAATGTATTTTATGTTTTTCTGACATCAGAAAATATTTATGAAGCTGCTCTGTGTCCCAGGAACAACAGAAGTACTTCTGCTTGGACAGCTAAGTTAATGGCTGAGGTTCTTGCAACATTACTGTCTCTTCTGCCAACAGCAACAAATAGAGATAAGGTTGGATATTTTTTATAATGTGGTACAGATATGCATATTTGCATATTGGAATTCAAGATCAGCTATAATAGACTTAGAGGGGTATGTAGAAAACTATGTGTAAATATAATTTTCTGGCTAAACACTAGACTGTTCTGACCAATTTTCATGTCAATATTTTTCCATAAGCAGTTCGCTGAGCTACAGATACTGTACAGAAGAAAAAGAGTTGGAAGGAAATGTATATATACTATTGTTTAAGATATTTACTAGTTTAGTCATGACTCATTTTAAAACAACAAACTCTATGCAATAATAAATGCAGAAATACAACAATGCCAATAATCTTGATCATTCAATTGTTACAATAAAAATCCCCATACTTGCATAACAAAACCTGAAAAACCAGGCAAAATATAATGCTTTGATTTTTTTATCTTTGCATGCTCCAGTTTTCCATACAAAGGAATTTTAAATTATAAGCTAATATATAAGAAAATGCATAAATTTTGGCACAGTATGAATTAAAAAATAAAACATAATAATCAAGGAAAGCATACTTCATGACACAGAATGAATAAAAAACCCACAATAATAAAGAAAAACATGCCTCAGATCTTTAATAAATCAAACTCGTTGCTACGTCACAGCTATAACATCCAGAAAGAAAGCATGAACTAAAAGTAGGATACTGATTAAAAATATAAAAAGCCCAATTCTTCAATAGTTTGTGTTTGTATTGTAAAGACCATGCCTTCTCTTTCCCACTCAGGTTTCACCAACCTTCATTTGATTCAGACAGAACTAGCACAGTCTACCAGATGGTTTAACAGATCTCTACAGTGTCCAGTGTTGCCCTCCCTATCACTTTATATCCACTTTATAAGCATGGATGGTCAGTCATTAAAAAGGAAGACTAAAACAAACCCTCAATTCTCTCCACCATCCTTATCAGACAGAAATGCCTGGCTCTCAGAGAACTCATTAGGGTAAATGAAACAAAATATTTCAGGATAGAAGAAAGTCTGATAAAGCACATACAAACACCACTGTGTTTCCATTTAAGCTGGGAAACAGTGTTCTTTAAAGTGAATGAGAGAGGTAAGGGAAAGAGGTACAGAGATACAAAGAGACCAGAGAAGAGGACAGAGAAGAGTAAGAAAAGAGAGGAGAGGGAAGGGGCAAGAAAAAGAAGACAGAAGAGGAGAGAAGAAAGGGGAAAATAGAGAGAAGAGAGAATAGCAAGCATAGAGGAGAAGAGAGAGGAGAGAAGGGACGGGGAGAGAGAATTTCTTAAATACTAGAGACTTAAAGGAAGGTGATGCAATGAATCTGAAGGTTTTCTGAGGAGCAGTGTGGCACGGGGTACTAAATGAGAATTCCAGAAGCTAAGATTCATACATAGAACTGTCATTTAGAGGAGGAAGTCTACAGGGAGTGTGAATTAATCTTATTGTAGCATCTAGATTGAGACTTTGGGGTTTGAATGTACTTTGTAATGAGAAAAAAATTAGAGACTTACAGATAAAAAGGAAGAGAAACAGGCATTTACTGAGTTGTTTGTACATAAATTCTATACCAGGACGCACTGCAAGTGGAGACACATGTAAGCTCACAGCCACCTTCCTTGTCTCTGCTTTACAATGAATTCTCTTCATTAAATAAGTAAAATTGTCTTAGAATAACTTTAGTTTATTACCTGGAAACTCCAATACACCACTGAAATTCACAAAATCCGGTTTTAAGGCTAGTTATGGCTGGGACAGTTACGGGATGTAGCTGCAGCCTAGGGTAAGTAGAAATGGCCATGGATGTTAACTAACTCCTTTCCAAACAGTCTGGGAAAGGGGGAAAAAACTGTAAGTTTCCCCATCTGTTATTTCCTTTTTGGCTGTGGAAAAGTAAGATTCTGTGACAGTGTTTGAATGTAAAGCTGTGTATGCTTTTCCCTTTCTGTCTGTGCACCAGTTACGCGATGTTGCGTAACTGAGTACAGAGTGGGCGGTTAACGCTTACTATTGATTTACTCTATGACACCTAATGAATTCAGAAAGAATTCAAAAAGAAAAGAGCACGAAGGGAAAGGGGTAAAAAGAGAAGGTGGAGGACAAGGAATGGGGGAAAAGGGCCAGAAGAGGTGTCTGAAAGTACTTAGAGAAGCAATCCTAATGCCTGAGATGAGGGCTGTTTCTTTTTTCCCCCTCCTTATTTCCTTTGGCTCTGACTTTCAGCTATTGTTCAGGTCTCAGGAAAATGTGTTCAAGCTGGTGACCCTGAAAGCAACCCTGGTATCCCAATGCTATTTCTAACGAAGTTTACCGGCATGTCAATGTTTGAAAGTACTAATGTTTCAATTTACTGAAAGCAGTCTCACTGAACTGACAAAACTTCTCCATCTGTAGCAGTTTGCCACCTCCAGATGCATTTCTGAATCTGTGTCTGTGATAACTACTGTGAGGGCCCACTAGTTTTTCTTGCTACAAACATTCTTTAGAAGATTCATGGGCTTACTGTTAGAACAAAGATAATTTCTATTTTGCCCAATTCTTTAAAAATCCTTTAAGAGGCCACATACAACTTTGCAAGGTAATATGCCACAGGTTATTTGGTTTAACAGAATAGCCCCAAATAAGAAGCAAATAGCCAAAGTGAGGAAGAACCCAAACTTATGCACAACAGTCACAGAATAAATTGGAATGATTCCTTATAGTGTGTGTATAGAGACCGCTTATTGGAGCATAAGGAAAAATCCTTCTCTATTGATTAGTGCTTTCCATGCTAGATAATGAGTTCCCAAAGTTTATACTCAGGAGTATCCATGATAGTCACTCTTCCTGTAGGTTCAGGACTGTCCAATACTTGTGGGCTCTTCCGAGGTTGAGATCAACCTCTAGGATAAGAAAGGAAGAGAAAGAAGTAGATGTTCTCTTGACTAAGCACAGGGTTAGATAGTTGAGCAGGGGCCTTGTTTCCTGGACATGTTTTGAAGTGGGGACTAGGAAAATCACAGTTATCAGAGGAAAAGAAGAGATGGAGCATCTCTGCTCATCCTACTGCCATTCCTTTTCACACGGTCAAATGAATATCCACTATGTGCTGTCATCAGATATACTGAGGACAAGAGGCAATAGCACACAGTTGTATATCTAGTACCTAGTACATTAACTCCATCTCTGGGCTTAGCAAATATTTGTTGAAACAATAAAATGATTATGGAAGAGACATTTCTGTAGGTAAAGAACATAGAAAAGTCTCGAAAGCGCATTTCAATGTTTTCTATGAAATCTTAGCCTATATTACTGTATCCTTTATTTACAGGCAAAATAATGGTGTAAAGAAAATATCAGGCATTTAGCTTGGGGTCAGTTGACCTCAGTTCCAATTTATTACAAAAAAAGGCTTTACAAAAATTATAATACTGATAACATCAGTAAAGTTTTGTGTTTGTTTTCCACCTGTTCTTTCAGTCTAGTTTTTCAATTCACTCCTGGGCACAAAAAAGTCCATTTTAATTTTCATGGACATATTCTAAAGGAAAAGTCATGGGATATCAACATAATTCATCTTTCAAAAAATACTGAGAAGATTGTAGCCACTTAGTAACAGAAGAGAATATGGCTTTTTGTTGAAGGGCAAAGCAGGTTGAGTTTTGATTAGGTTATGCAAATTTAAATTAACAGAAGGGCAACCAAGAATATACTGGTTTTCATTTTCTTGGTTAAACAGGAGTTTTATGAGAAAAATAAATTCTGGATTAGGAAGACAGAAATGCAATCTCGTAGTTAATTGGAGAATAAGACCTTTAGGAAAGAAAATACAGCTGCAATTCTCCAAAACCACAGTTGAAGACTCGACTAAAAGCATCTGGAGAATGGTAGCCATGCTGCTTCTGAAGCAGGGGGTCATCATCCTGTCACCTCTCCAGAACTCTCAGTTCAACCTTAAGTCAGAACTTCCAAAACCATTTTTGTGACTTTGGCTATCCCTTTAATGTAAATAAATTCAACAAATTTTCCAAGGAGTGGCTGAGTCTGTGCCAATGGCATATTCTGTATGATTCAGTTCGTGGATCTGGAGAGCAGATGAATACTTGCCTTTTAGCTTCATTTATATATGGGGATTCGAAAGCTCGAGATTAATTTTTCTAAGGAACATTTATTTGAGACAGACCTAGTCCTAGTATCTAAAGCTCGCACATAGTTTTTCAATCTCCCAGACTAAATCAAAGTGTATAAACTGAAGCTTATTTTAAGTGCCATAGAGAATGATTTCAAATATTTTTTATATGACACAAAGTCCCTACATTATGTAAAATGTTCACCTCAAAGCTATCTCATACTTATTTTTTCAATCTTAAACGTGAGGCTACTGTTGAAACTGTTACTTTCCTTCTCAGTCCTGCTCTTATTATCTTAATCTTTGAATAGACCCTGCTTACTCCCCTCTGCGTCTAGTGGATAGATCTCTCCTGACTTCAGTTTTCCCTTTTCTCTTACTTTCTGTTTAGTCGCTTTCTCTTTATTCTTTTCTCATATAAAACTCATTTTTTTTACTAAAAAGCTCTGAAAGACTCTGAAATTCTAAAGAAAAAGTATGAAGAAAAAATTATAAATTTAATAATATATAAGTAAGTCTTGTGCAAAAACTTAAAAATTTTAAGAAGTGCTGCAAGCTAGTAGGGTAATAAACAACCGGCAGGCTTCCCTCTTGAATGTTACCACTGTCTAGACCTCAGAATTGTCAATGTGGACACTGGGGCCTGCACAAAGTATCTCATCAAAGATGGAAAGCAAAGCATCTTGATCTCTAGACCACTGATTTTCTACAATGCCAGGCTGCCTTTCCCCGCTCCCCTTTAGGTTCTTTCCATGCCAGCGATGTACATATCGAGACTGATTAACACACAAAGGGAAGAGGTCCAGAGAAATCCCAGTAGCTCAACGTAGCTAATGATTCAGGTCAAATTCTCTCAATTCCTAGAGAAGCTGGGACGATGCATATGAAATTCCAGTTACACAGCAAATGAAGTCTAAGAAGGTGAAAAGGAAATTTGGACATGAGAAGGAGGTCTGTGGATATTAAGGATATGGCTGCCAGAATCCTGTAATTAAGGCTGTGTCATTGTTTCCATTATGAACCTTACTCTTACGGGATTTATAATTCAGCTGCGATGATTAATTCTAGGCTGAAATGCAGTTCGAATACCTTACAGTGGGAAATTCTTTTTTTCCTTCTTATTCCCTAAAAATACATCAACTATTAAGTCATCTCAATGGCATTAGTATTCAAATTTCACAAGTTTTCTTAATAAGGGTAGTTCATAATCAACATCCTTAATCTCCAGGAGCCAAGGTGAACAACATCTACTGTGGAATAAAGGCTGTTAACCTGGTACATGAATGAGGAATAAAGGGATTGCCTATTAACTGAAGAGGCTTAATGTATATCGCTTCATTTATTGTGAACAGGAGCTCAGCAACATTGTGTGGAAGGGTCTTCCACTTCTGTTGGCTAACTGTTTTGTGGTTACAATCACAGAAAAGAATTTCTGATGATTTCCCTCAGATCTCTTCTCAGAGTGGGCATAAGATGATAATTAAAATATTCCCTTGCTCTTGTTTTCCTAACATTGTCTCCCAAGTCATAATGGTGTTGAAGGATACAGAGAAAAATTGTAGTTATCCATTCAGTTCACCAGGCCTAAGGAAACTAGGATTTATTGGGTGTAGTGGTTTTGAATGAGAAATACCCCTCATAGTCTCAGACATTTGAACACTTTGGTCTTCAGCAGGTATCACTGTTTGGGGAAATTTAGGAGATATGGTTTTGTTCGAGGAAGCACATCACTAGAGGCGGACTGGGAGATTAAAAAGCCTTGCCTACTACCAGTTTGCTTTCTCCATTTTGGGCTTGTGTTTCAAGATATGAGCTTTGGTTTCCTGTTTCTGCCACCATGCCTGCCACATACAGCCATGCTATCCCCACAATTATGGACTCTAACCCTCTAGAACCATGAGACAAACAAACTCTTTTGTAAGTTGCCTTGGTCATGGTGTTTTACTGAAGTTAACAGAAAAGCAATTAATACACTGAGCATATTCTACGTACTTCATTTCTGTTATTTCATTTAATATTAGCCTACTTTGAATTAGCACTGGCCAAAGACTTACAAATTAGCAAGCAATCTAGTTACAGAGTTGTTATTATTCTATCTAAGGGGGCAGAGGTAATCAAAGCATTGTAAAGTGAGTCCTGAACTGGAGTTACACACTACATACACCACAATGAATCATTAGCAGAATATGAAGCCATCTAAACAAAAATTCTTTCTCGTTAATGACAAAAGCCAACTCATTTATGCTCCAAGTAAGAGGTGGGAAATGAATGATTCCCCAAAAAGGTAAGTTCTTGCTTGACTCTCAGTCTTAATGAATCAATATTTATGCAATTGGTATGCGATTGGTATGCACTTGATATGATGAAATGATCACTGTCTTAGAAAACGAGTACACATTTTCATATGATTCAGTAAATCAGATCAAGTTTTTTACTATTTTAAAAATTTCAGTTAAGGATTTATATTAAATGAGAGTTTTAAAAAATACAATACATAGACAATCAGATGATTAGTACAATATTAGCATTTCCATATATGTATACAATTACTTTTCATCTTGCCAAAATTTCTGGCAACTGATATAAAATAATTAATGAATGATACACATTACATATATTAATCCAGTAGAAAAAGAAACAAATGAAAAATAAGAAGAGAGTATACATCCATAGCTTCCCTCAAAATTTAAATATTAATATATTTGTTAGGCAGAAGAGGCCATACATAGCTTTAGTATGGCTGTGTGTGCAGTTCTTTTAATAAATGACTCCTTTTCCCAGTCATTATTTCATCTTTTTATGTGGATATAATCTTTTATATGTTTTAAATTTCTTTTTAAAAAGATTCATTTTTATCTTTAAAGGTTATTTACTTTTCATCATGTGTATGTTTATGAGCCTGTGTGAGGTTTTGTACATGATGTACAATCAGGAACTCACCGAAGCAAGAAAAGGGTGCTAGATCCCAGAAGTAGAGTTATAGAGGATTGTGAGCTATCACGTGGGTGCTAGGAACAAAACTTTTGTCCTCTTTAAGAATAGTAAATGCTCTTAACCCCTGAGCATCTCTCAAGCTCCTGTTTTTAATTTTGTATACTTGTGTGATCATGTATTGGTATGTGAACATGCGTTCAGGTGCCCACAGATGCCAGAAGTTGTGTGCCGCCAGCTGTCTATACTAAGCACTGAGCTCAGGTCATCTGGAAGAGGAGTGCATGCTTTTAACCACTGAACCATATCTCCAGCCCCAATGTTTTCTTTACAAATAATTACTGTTTTAAGATAACATTACAGCTTATCAAGTAACAAAGAGAAACATTCTAAAAGACTGCAATCTGAACATAATATAAAGCATTCTTTAAAATTATGTATGAAATGGAAAATATATCTACTTTATCCCCACAATATAGAATTTTGGGGCTTACACTTACATGAATCTGTGGTGTGTGTGTGTGTGTGTGTGTGTGTGTGTGTGGTGTATGCATGCATGTGTACACACACATGCACGCGCATGTTGGGGATGAGTGCTTCTCAGGACCTTTGGATATGTTTTAAGAAAAATATCTCTAAAATCATAATTAGATGAAGAAGTTAAGCACGAAACAGGTCCAAGCAAACAGAAGCAAAGGACGACGCTCTGGAGGAGCACTGTCCATTCTGCAGCTGTACTGGGTCTCTCTCTGGAGGAGCACTGTCCATTCTGCAGCTGTACTGGGTCTCTCTCTGGAGGAGCACTGTCCATTCTGCAGCTGTACTGGGTCTCTCTCTAGAGGAGCACTGTCCATTCTGCAGCTGTACTGGGTCTCTCTCCTGCTCTCTGCTGAAAGCATCCCTCACATATGACATCACAGTGGGAGGGAGAAGGAGGGGACATTAACTCCTCACTTAGGGGTAAAAGGAGGAGAAAGCTGGACCATGCTCCCCTCCCCAGTATAGTAAACAGTGGGGATACAGCAGCAGCTACCAGGACGGCTTTGTGACACTGGGAAAAGTGGGTAGTGAATCTGCACATGTCCAGAGGACCCCAGATTTCAGCTTTTCTAACTGCGTTTACAATAAATCTGGAGAAGAGAGGAGATCTCTGAGGGAAATAGATGTTGTTTATGGAAAAATGGAGATACTGCTTTTTAAAATCATATTTAAACACATAACCAATGTATAACTTTTGATAGCAAAAAGTACTCAGTTAACTTGAACCAGCTGAAAATAACTTACAACATCCCCCTCATAAAACAGAGTAAAACAGAGCAAAAACTCACAACCAATTATTTTGACTGGTGAGAACAGACAGTGATCTGAAAGTAACAGATGGAAGGCCATTTTTACTCTCACAACACACTCACTGAACACAACTGCAAGCATCCCCACGACTCTAACTTAACAATGGTGACTCTGGCCTTGTGCTTCAAATACCTCCTTTGGGAGCATTTTCTAAAAGACTTCAGAGGGGCTTGGGAACAATAATATAGCATGGAACCAAGCTACCTGCCTAACCCCAGGAACAAGGGAAAGCGAAAGCCTGTGGACAAAAAGGGCCCAGGTTTCACCCCTGCTAAATCTTTAAAATTAGAGCAGGGTTTCTCTTCATACTTATTTTTCATTCTTTGGTGGGAAAAGTGGCATATTTGTACTATTAAAAGTACCACACTGCCTACTATCTAAAAACTTTCATAAATCAATTAATTAAAAGTAATAAAGCTTCTTACTACTTTCTCCTCAGAGTTGAAAGAAAGGTCATTTTCTTACCTTACACTGTGCCTTCTGATCTGTCAGTGTCATTCAGTCAAACATTTCAATGTTCGTTAACTGATTTTCAACTCTTTATTACCAAGACTTGAAGCAGTAATGAAATGGTGCTGATCTGCTTGCTTTCACACTATATAACGTCTATATTTATATGCTTGTGCTTCTATTTGGATCTATATTTATCTGCTTTATCTGCCTACAGTGCATCTGTTTCTCATACACACAGACATATATTTATATATATACACACATACTGTATATATATGTGTGTGTGTGTGTTAAATATAAACACACATACCACAAGAATGTATTCTAGTGCGCTTCCTTCAGCAGCCATGGAGGTGCATAAATACTCAGACATGCGGCAAATATACAAAAAGCAAAAGCCTACATGTGGATACAGTAGCTCAGGGAAAGCACAGCTTAACCATAGAGCTGACTGTCACACTTGACTGTTGGCCTTTGAGACTAAGCACTGCTCTAAGGCATCTCATTGACCGTCCTGAGGTCAAATCCACTTAGACAAAGAGAGATCATTCATTCCTTCTCACTCATGTCAGAGATGAGCAAACAGGTATTATGCTAAAGACAGCTGGGAGCTATCAAGAGACAGAGGTGGAGTGAGAACCCCAGTGTTACCTTCTAGTCAAGTGGCCTTTGCACTGTGCTCAGTTGAAGTGATGGAACTTTTATTTTAAGGTTAGCAAAATTATCCTCTTTACCACACTTTCCTTCTGTTTTTTTAAAAGAACATTTATTTTAAATTATGTTTATATGTATCTATCTGTGTGTATATGAGTGTGGGTGTCCACGGAGGCCAGAGCTCTCGGAGCTGGAGTTATAGGGAGTTGTGAGCTGCCTGACATGATACTTTGAACTGAACTTAGGTTTTCTAGAAGAGTAATGAGAGGTCATAACCACTGGGCTATTTCTCTTCCCCATCTTCATTCTTTACTGCATAAAGTATAAGCAACCATCATTGCTCTAAACATTTTACACGTATTATTTAATTTAACACATAGACTACCCCTATAAAATAGATATTATTATGGTTACTTTCCATTTTACAAATTGAAATGTCTTGGGCTCTGAAACCCACACAACCAACCCAGGCTAGGAGTCAGAAAAGCTGAGTGCCTGTGATTCTCAAGTTCAATGCTTCACAGCAGACCCAGATAGCTTGTTGCTCTACACTGATTATCACCTCGCTGCCCACCCAGTCCTACCAATACAGACCAGTGATCATATAAATCGAATAATTGTTTTAGATGACACAATGAACTGAAGGCAGAGGGTTTTTTTGTTTTGTTTTGTTTTTCAGAGAAAACAGTAAAGGGAGGGAGGGAGGAAGGATATATAAGGACCATGTAGCCAGATATAGTCAATTCCGTGTCCTCATCTACAAGACTGAAGTATTTAAAGTTCAGGCCAAAAAAATTATTCCAAAGGGTGTTCTTATGCAGTTTAAAATCAAAGCAACCTTTTGTGCTTTTTCATCCAAGGATCACAGCAATCAGACAGAAGCAGTGTAAGTTGACAGAGAAAGGCAAACAGGACGCAGAACCAAAGCCTACCTCTTCACATCTGCTGGAACAGCATTTCTCAAACAAATCTCCATTAAAAGGACAAGGTAATTCTTCCAAACTGTATTTTGCCCCACTCACAACAACTAAGACAGATAGAACTAAAATGATGTCTGTATACTGTAGACAAGCCTATCTAAGTACCTTCAGAGATTAGCCACTTGTGAGCCTTTCCAAAACAGATTTTCACACTTTTGCTGATGACACAGACCTTTGTATGGGGAAGTTTCGTGTGGGGTGGAGACTCCTTGGGGCACACTACACAGCTAACACTCAGAAGTTACACAGAACACTACACAGCACACTACACAGCTGACACTACACAGCTGACACTCAGAAGTTACACAGCACACTATTCAGCTGATATTACACTACACAGCACACTACACAGCTGACACTACAGTACACAGCACTCTACAGAGCACACTACACAGCTGACACTACAGTACACAGCACTCTACACAGCACACTACACAGCTGACACTACACTATACAGCACACTAAACACTACACTGCACGCTACATAGCTGACTCTCAGAAGTTACCCTAATCCACACATGAAGTTCTTCATGTCTTATATTAATAATTGCTCTGTATTTGTGAATTAAATCCATAGTATCAAGACAAGTTTTAGACATTTGACAAAAATGGTACATTTCACTGGGCTCTTTCAGAGCATATAGCCCCTGTCTATAAAATATGGAACAATTACATTATAGGGCTTAATATAGGTAAATTATGCCTTGGAAGAGAAAGCTAGATTTGAATTTGATCCTCAGGATTTCCAATATTTACAAAAACTTCTCTGAACCTGGCTCCCTAACTATAATCCCCTGTTTGTAGGAACAACGTTAGGTTAGAGACAATTCCAGCACAAAGTCCCCTCATCAGGTGGAACACTCAGTATTAATGTTATGTGTTTTAGAAGGACATTTGGTCATGACCTTCTATTGAGTACATGACATGGAGCTCTCTTGGGAATCACAGGAGATGTGAAGTAACATTTTCTTTAATTAAAGATTAACTTTTTCAGGATTAGACAGAGCCCAAGTAAAGATAGAAATAAGAGCATTTCATAGTGTCACATTTCCAGTGAAAGATTTCAGGTGTTTCAAAATGCTCCTGGCTTTTGGGATGGCTGGTACTTTTACTAAACAACAGAGCAAAATAAAGGTCTGAGTTACAGTCTTAACATCAACAACAATAATGATGGTGAATATGATGATGACGACGACGATGATTATTAAAAATCTCACAATCAGGGGAAAGTAGAATTCCTGTGTCTTGACATTAAATTCTCACAGTGTCCAGCAGAGTAATAATTGCTGCAAGGTCACAGCTCCAAAAGGGCTCTGCTTTCCCAAGAGCTCTCTGAGATTATTTGCGGAGGCTCCAAACATTAGGTAATGTTGTGTATGTCTCCTGAGATAATGAGGGTGAGTCAGGGTTAGGTCAGGGTTTCAGGTTAGGGGGTGGGTTGAAGGGTGGTATTCAGATCAAGTGATGAGAGCAGTTTACTTTAGGCAGAGAACAAGCTATACAGCATTTTATGTGAGGAAATAGGAGACACAACCACTACCCAGAGAAGATAGCCAGAACCCAGACCCTGTGGGCCTCAAAGCAAAAACCCTCCTACATTCACACACTGAGAAGTGAACAGAAAAGCCCAGGGTGCAGTATAAATCATGCTATCCCAATAACACACACAGATGCTCGCCATTGTTTTCTTTTATGCACATTTTAATTAAGAGATCCGAATCAAGCATTGCAATGTTATTAAATAGCTTGCTTTCATGTTCACTCTATGTCGTTTATTACGCATGTTCTAAGGACTACTAGAAGTTTTGTGTCACTGCTACAGCTGTCCTGTTAACTCTGGCCTTTTCAGCTGAGCAAATATATGGCAGACAGCTTTTTTGGTCCAAGCAGTAGAATCATCACTCCTACTTCTTTAACTCTCAGTCAGGCAGCTCCCATTCCCCATTGTGCCCCTTGGCAGAATGACAAGCTGCACTGCAGTGCTCTAACACTGCAGGAGGTCCTAGGTCCATAGCAACCTTTCAGGTTTTTCACAAGAGGCCCGATTCCAAATACTTTCCCATTGTCCTCACACGAAAATGGTCTGCATACCCATATTGTGCTCTTTCCCTGTGTGGTAAGAAAACCTCAGGAACACCAAGCTACCACATGAAGAACCCTACATCCTAAGAGCTGCACAGATGCCCCTGGACCAGACCCAATGGGAAACATGAAAACAAGCAGGCTTTTCTCCTTCAGTAACACTGGCTATTTCTTCTAGTTTATAACTTGTCTCCATTTACTCCTGTCCAATCCTTTGAGTGCTCTGTAGTATCCTAGTGTTAGTATGAGTATATTCACAGTTCCTTTCTCAGATTGCATGAATATCAAGACATTCTTACCACCCACCTGAATGCACAGATCACAGGTGTCCTGCAGTCTGCAGAGTCGTTTAAGTACCTTTACCATATGTCACAATCTTGGAAGTCTACATTTATATCATGCCTAGGAACTCACGGTACATAGGGTTATAGCTTCTCCAAGGGAAGGACGCATGTCTCATGCAAGTGCAGTTCAGTGCCTAGTACACTGTGAGTGATCTGAGTCAAAGAGGTGAAAGTGCCTTTCTTTATTTTCTCTGGTCTGTTATCCAGGATGGACAAAGCTTGTCCAGCACTGGTACACAAAAGGAATCCACAGTAATCTTATTGTCAATTCATACTACTTAAATTGTCTTATTTGCAGCATCAGTGACTACAGACACAATTTGGATGTTCTGGGTATAAACCTGACATGGGAGGAAACAGGTTTGCTATGACCATAGAAGAGACAGGACTCAAAAAAGAGGAACTGCATGGCTTGCAATGTACCCTTGGGAAGGAATTCTTAGGAAGTTACCACAGAAAGAATGCCCCAGTGTCTGGCAAGCATCTTAGCAATATGTGTCAAAAACTTAAAAAGATATGAATGCTGTTATTACAGAAAGTGTGTGTCTACGATCTAAAAGAAGCAATCAAAAATCTATATACAAATTTGGAAGCAACAAGGTTTGTCATATTACTTAAGATTGAGAAGAATGGGAAACCTTATCTGACAATAGAGTGTTGATTAAATAAATGATAATATATCCATTTACTGGTATGCCGTGCAAATATTAAAAATAGTTGGATACTACTTAGTGACATAAAAAACAAATGAAAAAGCATAACCCAATAACATAAAAGGAAATTTCTTGTATCAATATATTCCTTAGTTAAATACCATTGATTTAAATGTTTGAAAAGTATATCTAAAAAATATGGAATCAACAGGAAACATTATCATTGGTTGTTTCTTGTTGAAGGAATTATGAATGATTTCTATTACTCCTGAAATTTCCCATAATTAATGTATATTAATTTTTTGGTAAAATATTGCTTGTAATTATTAAAATATTGCTTAATAAGTATTAGTAAATCTATCTAAGCCTTCCTTCTCAAGTCATGAAGTAACTGCATCAGTTTAGGTGTTCTCCTTTTCTAGCTCTATAGACTGTCACACTCCAAAACATTAAGCGTTGGGGAGACGTAGTTGTAATAGATACTCTATCCCTTAAATAAATCAGACACTACTAATAGCTGCATGATTTTAATCATTGGCTTCTTATAGAAAAATTCCCAATGTACTGTTAGTTAAGGGTGAAGTTAAGGATAGGGATTCTGAGCCAGTTTGTTCTTAAGCCCTTAAGTTTGGACTTAAATTTACTTTAAATCCAGGCTTCCTAGTATTAATCAATACCTTGATATTATTATTTAGACACACAACTCAATACTTTTATTCTTTGTGGTTTATAAATTGCTTGTAATTGCTTCAAAGAGTGACCATCCTTCAGTGACTCTTACTCATATGCCCACATCCAGCCATACATGATCTGCAAGCAATCATAAAGCAGATATAAAATGGAGGAGCCACAGTATTCCCAAATAATAAGACAGGAAAAGAATAAAGTATGTTAGTACTAAAGGAAAAATTAGGTAGGTACATGAACAAAGGCTGAGTCATGATACTTAAGAGTTTCAGTGAATACTGAAGAACTGATGCTGCAAAGAGAAACCATTCTACTTAACATAGCAATACACCCATGTAGAAACAGTACCTCTAAATAACACTGCAGCCCTATGAAGGAGCAATGTTCTGAAACAGGCTCCCTATGGGGAAATAAGAGTTCTCTTTCAAGGCTTATAACCAAGATCTCCAATAATAGGTAGACATCCACTTTCTAAGCTCCACAAGCAACAGTGAAGTCCACTAGAGGTGAGGGCAAATGAACTACTAGGTGGTTGATGCCTTTTAGCTCTAGCTAACCTTTCTACATTCATCTCCCCAAATCATAAAACAAATTCTGTTCATGCTTGGCTGGTCTCATGTTTTTCACCCTTGCTCTTTCACAAAGGGAAAGCTAGCTTCTATCTGTCTACATCTTCCTGTGACTTCTCTCATCATGGCTGTCCTGCATGTCCCTTCCTGCCCATTTAAATACTCTGTACTTCAGAAATTGAGCCCAAGTTCCAATCCCTTATAAGTCACACAGATTTCCCTACTTTAAAAACCCAACAAAAAGAATACAGAATATTCACCCTTCTCCTCTACTCCATATTTTAATGCAGACAATAATTGATGTTTGTCATAGTCTCAGGATGATTGGAAACTACATATGTCTTCAGTAAGTATTCATATTGGTTTGTTGCTATACTTTCCACAAATATCACACTTTCAAAGAATAGTAAAATAAAATTAGCACTTGAAATCATATAAGATATGCATATTTATCTTAAAAATTGTTTGGAGCACATCCCTTCCTTGTTGTAGTCTTATAAAGAAAATATGTATATAGAAATAAAAATAGATTGTCTTGCCCAATGTTCTTATCTTAGCCCACATCATGCATCTAAACACCTACAACAATCCTTCAGTTGTATGAGGATCTTAAAGTCAACAGACCCCCTAAATAAAACTATTTTTTTCTTCCCTTAAATTCTCTCATTCCTCCATAACCCTCATAGCTTCCAACTCCCCAAAGTTAATGATACTATTTCTCCAGTGGCTTAGGTAGAACATCTGGAACTCACTGCATTTGCTGTCTCTTCCTACAGCCCTACTATCATGTTGGCCAAATTGAGTTACTCACTCTCTGTATTTGTTAGGGTTACTATTGCTGTGATGAAACACCATGACCATAGCAATTTGGGAAGACAAAGATTTATTTGGCTTATGCTTCTATATCACAGCACAGGAACTCAAGCAGGGTAGGAACCTGGAGGCAAGAGCTGATGCAGAGGCTATAGGGGTGGCTGATTACTGGTTTGCTCCCTCTGGCTTGCTCAGCCTGCTTTCTTATGGAACCCATATAACCTGGGACTAGCAGTTCAGAGGTGGCTCCACCAACAGTGGACTGGGCCTTCCCACATCAATCACTTAAGGAAATGCCTCACAGGCTTGCCTGGAGCCAGATATTATAGAAGCATTTTCTCATTTGAGGTGCCCATCTTGCAAATGACTCTAATCTGTGTCAAGTTGCCATAAAACTAGCCAGCACTGTCACAGTTCTCTTTCAGCTCTGCCGCCATCACAAACCTGAGCAGCCTTCACAGCTTCTCATCACTCTTCCTCTGCATCCCTGTCCCTGACAATTGTCCACAGGGTAGTCAGCCCTCTTTTAACCCACACACAAGAGTACAAGTCCCATCCAAAAATACCGGATGGCTACTTGTCAGTCTCTACATTGACCTTTATGATTTAGCCCTTGTCTATCTACATGTTCACTCTCCCTTCATATGAACTAACCATTACTTCTTGCTCTCCTTGAAATATTTAAATTGTTTTTCTTCAAAGCATTCACAATAGCTCTTTCCTCTCACTAAAATCCCCCCCAGTCACCATATGGTAAGCTTTTCATTATTTAAATATTTTTCAAACTGTATCTTTCTCAGTGAGATCTCTCCTACATGCCTATTTCAAGCAGTATTTTCTCTACAGCTTGCCTGTTTTCTAACTTATACTTCATTATTTTTGCCATAAATCTCATTATTTAAAATATATTTTTTTCTGTTTACTTGTTGGCTGTCTCTCCTACCTCAAGATAAGCTTCATGGTGTATGGGGGGTTGCCTTCAATTTCTTACTGTCCTCCCAATAGTCAGAACAATGTCTGAAATAGTACAGGTGATTGATGCCCACTAAATGACTGAATGGGGAAGTGTAGAACAAAGTGTTCCAGTACTTATAAATCCCATCTCAGTCATATAAACTTTAAATAGAAAACATTTATGCTTCATAGCACAGTGAAACTCTGGAGAGTCCTGGTGGCCTCTGTTCGTTATACCTGACTGCTCGGGCCAGTCTGGGAAAACACCTACACACTGCAGCTAATGTCCTATAATGCAATTCTTAGAAGAGTAAAGTCAAACTAGACAGCTGGCTAAAGATATTATCTCCTCCAGGCTTGTGACTGAGATTTTTCCCTAACACAACAGGATCTTAGGGTCCAGAAACTATTAATTTGGAGGGGGAATAATGTATCTATGTGCAGCATTTACTCTATGAAAGTAACAAGTACAGTTCATCTTTGTATCTATTTACTAAGAACACTACTGAGCAGGATAGCACCTCAATAAATATTTATTAAACATAAACAAACTGATCTATGAAACAATAGTTTTAAGTGATGTCCTATGTCTAAAATTTATGACAGTGTTAAGCGATCTCACTGCTAAAACAAAACGCTCAACTAGAAAGATGCCATATAGAATTAATTCTTTCTTGCAGTTTTCCTCCATAGACTATATTGATCTATGTGCAACAACTGTACATACAGTTCATGGTACAACTTGATACATCTTGCATATGAAGTTTTCAGTATGGGTATCTGACTACAAGTGGAGAAAAACCTCTAAAGCAAAGTTAAGTTAGAAGACCTGGCAGTAATCAGTGCAAATTAGAGAATGCCAGTCTGCATCATTTTCAGATATTAGATAATTAAAATCATACCAACTAACATATGGATTCCTACCCTGTTTCCTACCCTGTAAGACGAGTTCTGAAGTTGCTTTATGAATGTCCGGAATCAGAGCTGATAACTGTATTTACTATGAGGCTGCTATTAGGAGTGTTGCTTTTTGAAGTGATAGATACTCAATGCATAAAAATCTCTCTTTCCAAACCCTCTTAGAGTAAGGTAAAATTGTCTAGCAAATGGATGTCATGAAAAGTAGGTCCTGAAAGCAGCCTGTTCACTAACTATGCAAGGATTTTCAAATATAGAAGCAATAGCAGACATGATAAAACATAAAATGTAACTATTAAACCAATACACCTTGTGAGTATCCATCATAGTTAGGGAAACCAACAGCTTTGGTTTGCTTGAGATGAAAAATTATGAGGCTTCAGACAAGGTGACCACATTTATCATGGTTTATCTTGATAATTCAGTTCTTAGATATATATGCTCTTCTTATATATGTTCTATAGATGTATCTAGAATACATGGTAGACATCTTGGCAGTATTGGTTAGAAATGTCAGAGGATTAAGACCTAATCAGCCTTAGTTACCTTAGTACAACATACAACACATAAATCCCCTTTCCTTTCATTTTCTTTGATTTCCCTTGCACTTTAGACTTCTTAGTTGGGTCTTAAGAGTGCATGTTTATATTGATTTTATTATAATCAAGGACATTAATTTCAGGGTGTTAGGACAATTTCCTTTACTTCAGAAAACAGGAAAAAGTGAGACTAGCAGTGGAGACTGTACTCAGCTGACACATGGACTCATCTATTTTTTATAGCCCCAAATGTGGTAATTTATGACGGTGATGTCACTATGAGCAATTAAAAGTTTCCAATTCAGAATACATGTTTTCTGCGTATCCCATGATTAAACACATGCAATTATGCTACAAAGGGCAGGATCTACAAAGCCACCCCAGCCTGAATTCTGCTCAGCTATTTGTCAGGAGACAAATGGAGGCCTTATGATGCTTATGCCCGACCACCACCTCACGAGGAACATCTGGCTTTCTGGGAGCTCCAGAACAGTGGTTGGCTTTGGAGCACACAATAACCATCAGAGTTTATATTATGTAGCCGGAAAAATATTTCATCTTCCGAAGAGTTGAGAATGGCAGTTTTTAAGCCTTGAAGGGCACTCGTTTTTTCCTAAATATCTCTGGTCAGTCTTAGCAACTCACTCTACTTTTGAAGTTTCATTTCTTTTATGTCTTTTAAACTTAATGATAAAAAGAAACATCTAAATTTATAATACACATGAAACAGTGAAATTAGGAAAAAATTCTATTTGATGTATGTCTGTTTTTTTCTTAAGTTCCCATGACTAAAAAGATCAACAGTTAGCTACATTTATAATATTTATGCCTCCCAGACTCGGGGTAATGAGTTTCATCTCTGATTGAATTTTTATAACTGACTTTCATTTACCTGTGAAGTAGGTAATAGAAAGCCTTAGTAGGTATTGCCCTAAAGAATCAGATATAAGAGAGTTCTGTGGCAGGGAATAGAGAGGAAATAAATTGTCCCTCTAGTCTGCTACCACCACTGTATTTTTCTGCTTTTTGCAGGTCCTATGTACAAATAGTGAAATAGGTGAAATACAGAAGACTGATGAATGGAAACCTGAAAAACCATTCTTTAGCGCTCTGCTTCATAAAACCCTGGTGTGTCCTCGTAACTTTGGCCAAATTCCTAGCTAGGAGAATTCTTCCACAAGATGAATGTTTCAGAGCAAACTCTTATCCTAATTGATGGTTTTAAAAGCCCAACACCGCATTCTGTTTAGGGCTTTGGTTAGGCAGGTAAGCCAAAGCAGTGGAGACAGGACTTCCTCCATTAAACTGGCTGGAACCCAGGTTACACTAATTCAGCCTAAATAGAAAACCTCTGCTTTTCAATCCCTTTGTTCTCTGGGATGTCACAGCTTCCTGCTCTATTCGCTTCCTTTTATAGTCTTCCCTCACTAAGCATTTCAGGGGAAAAAAAAGCTAAATAAAGATCACAGCCTGTTCCATTGTGTCCCCTTCTTCTTCATCATCTTCTTTTCCATTTGTGCAATGTTGTGGCACCTATTAACTACCAATGTTTTCAGAATGACATTATACAAGGTGCAGGCTGTACCACTGTGCCCTAAAAATATCAACAACTGCATTAGTCTCACAATAATTAATGGCAGGCATTATGCAAATGACAACTTTTTCGCTGCAAAATAATGACATTTCTTCATTTTGAGCAGAGTTATGCAAAACAATGAATTTAGGATGATAAATCACACAGGAGAATTAAGAAAGCCATAACGTTCCTGCCCAGGCAGGCAGAAAGATAGACAGACCAACAATTTAGAAGACATTGTTTGTTCTCACACCACTATAAAAAAATCAAAGCCAGTCGGCCATTAATGTGTGTGGGTTTTTTTCTTCTCCCCTTTAGGCAACAATGCATAAGGGGATGCTAAATTCTAGCAATTGGATCATTACAAGTCACAAGCAAATTTTTCTTTATTAACCTTAATAAGTCATTCACTCGGAGACTATAGTCATCAGGCAAATAAAAAGTATCACATGCCATTCTGCTACACATTAACTAATTCCTTATGCAAACATCACAACATATAGCAATTACTACCGCTCAAAAAAACAAAGTCATTTTCAATTTATTTTATTGCTTTTATACTTGGCCATTTCCTGTAGCACATTATCGTTTCTTTCCATAACAACCAGAGGTGAAATGGAGAAGAATTTCAGTAGCAATGAGCCTTCCCCAGCTACCTCTGTCACAAACACCTTTCCTCTGCTCCTGACTACAAAGGAAGGGTGTGCTGGGTAGGGGATGTAAGGGCTCCTTCCCAGTAAATCTCCAACAAGCTCTAACAGGAATGGCACAATCAGCCCCTGCACCCAGTGGCAGAAAGACCTAGGTCTCACTGTCTCCTACA
This sequence comes from Ellobius talpinus, assembly GCA_001685095.1. Classification (NCBI taxonomy): domain Eukaryota; kingdom Metazoa; phylum Chordata; class Mammalia; order Rodentia; family Cricetidae; genus Ellobius; species Ellobius talpinus. Next base: position 55,543 of record LOJH01000078.1, on the reverse strand, counting down.
CTTGCCACCATAATCCTGGCAGCTTTCCTGAATTCAGTGAAACAAGATAAAAGTGCAGGTCTAGGTCTGCCACTAACAGGTGAACACAAAAGTCAAGATATGCAGTGTTAATCTGAAGGATGCACACAGAGCTAATGAGAATTTGAGGTGGCTAGTTTGAGTTGTTCCACACAGCACATGACCTGTCTCTTCTAAAGCAGCAACAAACGCCAAAATACTGAACCCACCAGTGCCAAATAGGATCTAAAAAGAAAAATCTTTCATATCATAGTATTCTTATCATAGTATCTAAGTTTTCCAGGGCACTGAACAAGATTTATGTATCATCAGTTGATATTTGGCCCATTTTACTGACTGACAAACATTCTGAGGAATTAGGGACTTCACAAAGAACCAAACAATGAATTAGCTAAGATCTGGGCATCCCCTATGGCATTCTCACCTCTGAGACCTGTGGCCTCCCTTTAGTACTCAGAGAACTCTTTCTGGATGGTAAACAATTATGTTGAAAATTGCTTGTGCATGTCACATTTTATACCTCCTTATCTCTTCTCCTAAAGAGAAAATCCAAGCCTTCCTTTTAAGGTAGAACATTTCTAAAACACACTCACAAAAAGCTCCCTTTTCAGACTTTTTTCCTGAAGGTAGTAACATTTTGCAGTTCTTCTTAAATAAAATCCAACCCATGCTGGATCAATAAGAATGATGCCCATTTCCCTAATGGCAGGCGATTGCCATTTGCTATTCAAATCAGACTAGATAAATTACAGTACATGCCAGGGAACAGGCCAGTGAATTAAGACAGGCCTCCAGAGGACCAGCGATATTATTAATCTTTTAAGACACTATCATATTTCTTCTTGACAGTATGCGTAGACGCACAGACACACTGCACCCAGATTGAAATATCAGCTGCTGAAAAAAATCAATAGAGTTAGAAAGACAATAATTTTTGGTCTGCAGGGCCCACACTAAGCCACACTTGTGCCCTCTGTGCCATCACTTCTCTCACTTTCCATTTGCCTAACTTCCCCTTCTATCTTTTTTTTGGGGGATCATCTCTTTCCATCCTCTCTGCTTTTAAAAGCTTGTAAACACAATGACAAGATATTATGAAGGAGTTTCCACCACTAACATTTTGTGATTAAAATACTGGTTTTCTATAGGCTGAAATGAAACTGAACTGCAATTTCTCTAGTCTGGTAAAATGCATTGGTGTTGGACTGTTGTTCCTTTACACTTAACTATAGACCCCCCAACTCTTGAGATCCTGGTTCTGTTTTAGGTAGAATTAGAAACACGATGGCTACTGGGGAAGTGGGTGGAGTGTGGAGTGTGGTGAGAGGAAACCCCACTGTCCTCTGAAGATGCGGTGTGCTCATCCTCTGCCCCCTACACTCTCGCTGCCAGTCGGAGGAGCAGGCTGGCAGACATGCTTTCTAGTCAAGCTCATGGAAGATGAAAGAGTTTCAACTAGGTTAAGAGTTGTTGAATCTAGAGGATGCCTTTTACATTTTGCTGTCTTGATTCTGACTCCTGTATATGTTTTTCCATTCCAGATTGAAGGTTTTGACCCTTACTCATTTTTTCAAATGGTGAAGTTTTGAACAAATACAAAATACAAAATGAGGCAAAATCAAAACCCAACAAACAATCCCTCCTTAAAAAATGCAGAAAGCCACCATAATTTAGGTTTTTTCATATGAAATATCTTTATTCCATGTCTCTTTCTAGCTATTTTTCACTTTCATTCTTTGTTTTATAGAAAAACTTACTTAAATAATTATCTTTGCTATAGACATACGTTCACTTCCCGGCCTTTCCCCAAACTGTTCCAATCGCCCTTTTGTCCACTCCAGCACACCCACTCCTGTCAGCTCCTCTGGCCACACATTCTCATCTAGCTCAGCTCCTCATTTAACCGTGGCCCCTCTCGAAGCACCGTGGCTGTCTTCTAGGATACCTGCTGTCTAGTGTTCCTTATCACCTTAGTTGGCACATAGAATCCATTGAAATCTCGTCATATTCAACACCTGTTGCTTTCAGTTTATCCTCAAATTGCACACTGAGATAATAGCACATTTGGCCAAACAATGAGTTATGAGAAGGTACTTCTGAGATATCTGAGTTTTGAATGTTTGACTTTATGATTTTCAAATGCAGGCTGAAATAGAAAAAAACTAAAAATCCAGCCCTGGGTTTAACTTGAACCTTATGAGTTTCATATCATACCTCATGGTAAAATTTAATGCCAGCTTCACAATTTCAACAACTCATGCTTTATCTATAAATTTCCCATACAGATACATTTTATATAAGCCCCAAGCAGGTATTTTCTTTCCACTTCATGACAGGATTTCACAGAGACCTCCACAAAGAACTTGAAACACACATGTACTCCTTCATTGGTCTACCTGATTCAATTAATTACTCTACTCAGGTTCTTCTAGTAATTGTTCCTTGAAGGATACATGGCAAGAAGATGAAAACCATTCCCAAGTAAGCTGAAGTCACCTTAATATGTTTCTGGTGCTAGACTGAATCCTAGCATCAGGGGAAAAACATGAAGACTTGTTTTAAGGGAACCCAATATCCTCCTGGACTAGCTTTGTTTTCTGCCCTCAGTGTAGCTTAGGTTCATTGGTGGCTCAGAAGAAGAAATGTTCCCATTTAAAAGGTTAGCAACACCTCTGGTCACTGGCATGATAAAGTACCACAAAAAAGCCCAAGGCTGACCAAAGCTAAACATTATCCCAAAATGACGTAACAAATAACTTAAAAATCAATGAGATATGCCAAGAAAATGAATTAAGGTTATGTTTTTTTCTCTTTTGGTTTCTCCGTGGAGCCTTGGCTATATTGGAACTCACTCTGGAGACCAGGCTAGAATCACAGTCAGAGATCTGCCTGCCTCTGTCTCCCCCAAAATGGATCATGTTCCATTGTACTTTGGATAAAGGTTATTTATTTTTTTAAGAGGAGAAGAGTGGGGACAGGGAGGAGGGAAAGAAGGAGGAGGAGGTCATGGCCATTTGCATGCTTCATGCTGTCCAGGAGATTCTGGCTCCCTTTTCTACTTGGATTCAGCTACAGAGTCAGGCTCTTAGGTCCTTAACGATATTTCTTCTATCTAGAGTAAAACACATATTCTATTTTGGGCCATGAGATCATGCCAGGATAATTCAAAGAGTTAATATTTTAATTATATATGTATTTATTTATTATTATTATTTTGGTGTGTGAGCTATTCCACTGTGTTAAAATTTAACCATATTAATCTGGAGTTGAGAAGAATCTCTGATTGTCAACTAGCAATTTTGTAAAGTTTTCTCATAGGTTAAATATTAACTTGAAAGATTTAACTCAAAACTCCAAACAAGTAAGAGGAATCAAAAGGTCAGAAGGAAGGAGTGAAGATTTCTCCTCTGTCCTAAGCAGGTTTGATTAGGAGAAGAGGTCACAGTAAGGAAGAGGAGCATGGGGGCTACAAAGGCAACAAACGAGCCACTTGGTACTTATCACCATGATAGCAAGACTTAGAACAATGAATTCTTGCCTCATGGGAAAGGAAACTCACAGGGTTATGAATCCGCTCATGTTCAGGAGAATGCAGAGAGGTTGTGCACAAAACACAAGTTTTCCTTTCTTCCCCCTCTATTCTTTTAAAAGCAAAAAGATCCCCAACAAAGACTAGATGATCCATATTACCAGGCTGCTACTCAATCTCACCTGAGGCTTCCCATAGTCAGTCTTTAACTAGAAACAATAAAATGAAGGTTGATCTGCCTGGCCTGTTTCTACCAATAGTAAAACAGAGATAAAATGATCCTCCACAGTACTGGAATGTTAAAGAATGTGCTTTTAAGTTTTCTAACTGTCCACTGACTCAGCTCCAATTAATGAACTACTAGTATAGGAAGAGGTGGATCTAGGCATTAGACTAAAGTCAGAAACGCCCTTTTCTGTACCTGCTTAGCTCTACCACAAATAATATCTTATGGTTAGGATTTCTGACTCAAAAATATCCATGCAGAAAATCTACATGGTCAAAGACTCTGCATTATCTTGATATCGGAGGTGTAGGGATAAAGTTGATTTATTTTTAATGCTATTTCAGGATGCTTAATAGTTTAGTAACTATTAAGAGTCTTCTTGTCAGTTGTTAAAAATAAATTTTCTTTCTGACTTAAAAAACTTATTTTAAATGCAACATTTCAGAGGGTATCTTAAGGAAATCCTCCGCTTGCCCCATAAATGTAGGTGAACAGCTATTTCTCCTGGAATGGACATAACCACCACCACCACCTTACATCACAGCTGAGCTGTGATTACCAGCAAGCGATCTTCACAAGGAGGAGATGCTTTCTTTTTCTGCTTAAATTCTGCTACAGATGTTTCCTCTTAGAAGGAAGAGGAAGCATCACACCGTCACTTGAGATTCTGTCATCTGCCTGCCTCAGCCTGCCCCAGCTGCTGTACCCTGTGGTACATGCACATGACACATGGGGTACTAGAGTGTTTAGGAAGTAGAAGGCTGCCTGGAGGATGGCAGTGATGTAGTTTTGCTGAGATGTTCCCCATGCTAGGCTGGCACTTTTTGGTAATGTAAACTACTTTAGTCACTTACGCTCCTGAGGGTGACCAATAAGTCATTGATTCACCAAGCTTGACATGGTTGGAACCACTTCTTTGGTCTATTGGGGCCCTATGTAGGGTAAAGAGACATTTCTCCATAAATTACAAGGGAAAGTCACAGTGTACAAAGAGCAAGGGCAAATAATGTGTCTTGAAAAAGATAATTATGATTTGATAAACATGAGAAAGGTAGAAGTGTATTAGAAAATTCTTCAACATGATGTGCATTTTGTTTAAATTCAACAAATATGATAGAGCTTATGAGGGTTCCTCTCTCTGTTCTGTCTCTTTCCTTCCTTCTCTCTATTTCTAGGTGGAATCATGTCTAGCCCAACCAAGGTGGTCTTGAACTTCCCCCTCCTAAGTCTGTATAATGCTGGGAATAAAGCATGTACCACTATGCCTAACATTAAAAAAAATTACTACACAAAGACATGTGTATTAGAGAGATATTTATTAATATGGACTACATTTTGTCTTTGTAAAGCTTTTACAGTTTATAAGATACTTTAATATAACTCATCTTTTCCCTATAGGTAATATGTATCCCCTCCAGGGTTGATGGAGGATGCAAGATGACCCTAAGAGTCCATATGACCATGCCAGCTTAGAGAGTGGCAGGATGACTGGGAAATGCAAAGATTTTATATGCTAGTGTCTAGAGAAGACTAAGGAAAAAGAGATGTTAAAAAATTAAAGAATTGACATAGAGAAAGCACAAAATTAAGAGTAATTTTGGAAAAGAGAGAAGGTTAAGAACAAAGGAAAAACTCCATATTCTGAGTACTTATTCATTTGATGTTCATTAATCCTGGACCAAGTACCTCTGGGATTTCTGAAGGATGCTGCTGAATAAACACTAATGTGTATGGAGACACCGACCTATGCTTAAGGTAAGTGAGATAGACAATTATAATACAAGGGAATTCAGGTGTTCAGGATGGGGATTTAGAGACAACAAATACTATCATTTATATCTATAGCCTGACAATGAAAAACTTCATTGTGATGAAAAAATTAAGTTGAACTTTGAAAAGAATGTGTAGGAATTGGGTAGTGCTAATGAGATTCAGGTGAGATTCAGGTATGAGTAAGAGCACAGAAGCTGAAAGTTGGAAGGTTCATTTTGAAGCAACAAGTAAACATGTTAGTTGGGATTGTAATAGGAAATGGTGTTGAGAGATCAGCTGAGTATGGAATGGGGAAGGGATCTTTGAACACTGGGCTGAAGGACACATTTTGTCCTGTGGCAAAAGACATGAATTAGAGGCTTGTAAGTAGGGTGCCAGCCTGATCAAAGTCCAATTTTGTTATAAATAATTAGAAATTGGAAACAAAAGAAGCACAAGAAGAGCATGCCTCTAATAATACAGGAATTATATGATCTGACTTATTGGTGTCAGTGGAAGAGTGAAGTGATGATATAATCCAAAGATACTGCAGGGAAGTAATGATGTTAATATTCTACTGTGTGCAGAGTCCTGTGCTAGGCACTTTCTATAGATTAACCCATTTCATCTGCATGGTGAATCTTAAGAGGTTAAAAAGCACTGGTTCCCATTTTATAGATAAGAATTAAGCAATGTCTTATCTTACTAGGAGTTAAACACTGGCCATCTGCCTCTACAGCCCACTCTCTTAACCCATGAATGTCGCTTGTTCCAGTCATAGGTGTGTGAGGGTATGAGTACTGGTGATGGGGGAGGTACCTAGATTCCGCAGACTTCAACGCCTGTTTATATGAGTCATTAGGTCCAGGGATCCTTGGGATTCCTGATGTTAGAATTTGGTTGGAAGTAAAAGATTGTCTTTACTTCATTTTGGACATTTGCTTTCAATAGTTCAATTATTTTTGGAGTTGAAGAATTTCTTTACAATGGAAGTTACAAAAACAACTGAAACCTGAAAAATCTCAAAATTCTTCAAAAGGTACCAACAGATACTTCTTTTCTGGTTTCACCAGTGTATATTTGAAGGAAAGTACACTTCTTAGCATATAGAGCCTACTAAAAATCATATATGGACTGGTATAACAAATCGATTTTGTAGTCAAAAGTGAGAATGAAGGGGAGCAGTGTTGAAGAGTCAAATGAATTTTTGTTCAAATCATGGCTTAATTATAACTCCAACTATATAACACAGGGCTAGTTACATTAAGCATTTGTGTTAGATGGGGAAATAATTCAGGTGTGTGTGTGTGTGTGTGTGTGTGTGTAGGTTGAATCGTCCTATGTAATAGCAGTGGGTCCATACAAACCTAGAAACTAAAGCCTAAAGACTGTTGATATTTGAGTGAAGACAAACTATAACTCTCTTCTGTTTCTTTAAAAATTTGCATAACTTACACAGAAACCTAAGTTGGGGGGGGATCTGCCAAAACTGCCAGTTTTAAAAGAAAAAATAAATTATTTTCAGAGAACCAGAAACTACAGTTCCAGCTAAAAAGGAGATTTTAATTGCAGGGAGACATCAGCTGAATGGTTTAGCTTGGACTCTGAGCAGCCAGTGGGATATATATTAAAGAAAAAAAAGCAAGTTTAATTAGCCTTAAGATTTTATACAGCAAGGCTCTTTCCTCCCACACCTTGTCTGATTCCAACGGGTGGGTCACCCTCCTTTTCAATCAGGTTTTCTTCCATCCTTTTCTCAGTTGCTGTCATGACAAGCCAATGGTAGAATGACATACAGATGAAAACAAGATTTGAGTAATTACTGCACCGTGGCTGGTTGTTGTCTGAGCATCATTTTATTTCTTCCAATCACACAGGTCCTTGGACTTCACAGCTCCGTGTTTCAAATAGGGGTGATGCTGATTATATTATGACATTACAGCAAAGACAGGCAGATCAGACAAAGTGAATTTCACTCAGTAATTAAACTGCAGCTTCTTTCGTCTAGAGTGCAGGGCAGGATTAATCTAAAGGTAGCTCTTTATCATTCCGATTAGTGCTAGGATTTCAAGAGTGGGCTCTGGCATGATAGCTAGCTCCTAATCTCTCTGACTGGTGGCCCCATGTCTGTCTAACTTGCAAAAATAACATCAGATCGAGATACATTTACAAGGTTATGCCTTCACTTTTATTTTATTTTTTCTAAAGGAAGTACAAATAGGCTCAAACATGCTGCGATTTCTATGGTTTCATTTTCTATTACAGAATGCCTGTTCAAGAGAGCAGGTCCTTTCAAATGCCATTACATTTTATTTTATTTATTTATATATTGTCTATTTTTGTTTTTTCAAGACAGGGTTTCTCTGTGTAGCCCTGGCTGTTCTGGAATTTACTCTGTAGACTAGGTTGGCCTTGAACTCAGAGATGTGCCTGCCTCTGCCTCCTGAGTGCTGGGATTAAAGGCGTGTGCTACTAATGATCTGCCTGCATGGCATTTAAAAAATGATACTCCATAGTGTTCCACTTATCACAATGTCCTAATGACATCTCTTTTTTGTTCTGTTTTGTTTTTCATTGTCCCAGACTCAATCTGAATATGCCTGGCTTAAACAATAGCCTTTCTTTTTGCTCAAAGGTTAGACTTTTGCTTCAAAGAGCTTATTGTAGGACTTCCAGAGAAGCTTTCCTTCCTATACTTATTCCTTTGATGCATTTGCTAACTCTGGATTTTTATAGAGTAATGTATTGGATCAATGATTGTCAATCCTGGGATTCTCACAGATGCAATGATGAGGCTTTATAAACAATGGGCCACCTAGTCCCCATTCTAGAACAAAAGATTCAGAATCTCTAGACTTCAGAAACAAAAATCTGTATATTCTTCAAGTCAGTAGGTGATGTGAGTGTAGCCAGAGTTAAGAAGCGTTGAGTCAGCTAGACAGTATACCAGCTGTATTTGCAAAAGATTTATCAAAACAAACCATTGTTAAGGGAAATGAGGCCCGATATTGTTGTGGAAAATCTCTTAATTAGAAGATAAAAAGCTCATTCTAGTAGCCTTTACATAGGAAAATATATATTCTAGTCTCCAAAGAACAGTAGAGAAGGAGTCAGATTATGAAACAGCCAGATGTATAGTGGCTTTTCTTCCATTGTTCAAGGTTATAACCTTGAAGGTGATGTTTACTGATTGAGACAATCACTTGGTAACATCACTTAAAACCATATCATCTAAGATGACTGTGTTGCCTGACACAGAATTTCAGAGTTTGGACATAAACTTGGAATTAGCTGTCATCTATTTTAAGCCCTCAATGCAGGAGTCTTTAGAAAGAGAAAGGGATGATTGAAAAGGTTTGGCTTTGATATTCTAAGCCCTGTTTCAGACTTTAAGAACATATTCTAGAGTCAAAATGAATTCAGTTAACTTGTTGGGCTGTCTTCAGATATTTACTTCTCTAAGCCTCAATGAACATCCTTTCAATATGGGGATCAAGATTATGCATCTCACAGAGCTACTGGGGTTTTATATTAATTTAGATAAAAGTGCCCAGTACACAAAAAATGTCAGAATGCAATAACAGCCTGTTAAAGGCAAACACAGTAATTGCTGAAGGTTGTCACCTAGATTTCCTGCCTAAAACAAACAGTTTAAAACTCACAGATCCATTTTCTGCAAGATTTCATTCACCAGGCAAGTAGAGAATGAATCCAAATAGACATGGCTTTCAAATTTTACTGAGCATAAGCATCACCTGGAAGTGATCATTTAGAAATGCAAATTGCTGGGCTCCAGTCCCAGAGTGCTGATTCAGTTTGTAGTGTAGAATCTAGGAATACACAATTCTGTAACAATCTGGTTGATCCTGACAGGATTGGGAGGACTCTCAGTATAGTTGTATCAGATATTTATTTCTAAAGTAACTACGGAGTGTGACCTGATCCAGAGGAGCCTGTGCATTCTAGGTACAGAATTTAGTTACATGAAAGTCATGTGCAAATATAATATTTTCAGAGTATCATTATGCTCATCATATTAAAAAACTCAGTTTTCTTCACTTAAACACAGTTCTTGAATAATTATCCTTTAGGTACATGTGAGTAGACAAGCATGGGTTGGAGTCATTACCAACTCATCCTTTTTCCTTTTATAAGAATATAGAATAGCTTTCTGAAAATCAGTAAATTCTTTAAATAAACAAAATCATTTATTTCTTCTTTTAAAGGCAATGAGAACAAAGTATTTTAAAATGCATTAATGGTAACTAATAAAAAATCAATGTATAATTGAAAATTGGACATTTTAAATGCAACTGATAAATTAGTTTGTTACAGTGAATATTTTTAAATTTAAATGGAGATGGTTTTAAATCTAACGAGAAATTTAAACATTTCCAATTCCAAGACTTTCCTAAGAAAGAAGGGATGGAAAAAGTTTAGAAATATGCTTAAACATTACAATATAACATTATGCTAAAAAGTGACCATTAATTCCATATTTTCAAAGTTCTTGTATATGGTGCAACATGTAGGGAGGGGTACTGGAGAGATGTCTCAAGGGCTAAAACCATACACTACTTCTGTAGAGGATCCAAATTTGGTTCCCAGCACTCACATCAGGTAACACAACCAGCTATACAGCTATATTTTCAGCTTCAGAGGATCTGATGCCCTCTGCCAGCCTCCATGGTTGCTGCAGTCATGTGTACAAGCCACAAAGAATCTCTCTCTCTCTCTCTCTCTCTCTCTCTCTCTCTCTCTCTCTCTC
>LOJH01000078.1:23847-45184 GCA_001685095.1 Ellobius talpinus | reverse complement strand
CACACACACACACACACACATACACACGTGGGGGAGGGAGAGAGGGAAAGCAGGAGGGAGGAACATTTTAAAAATTAAAAAAAATCTTAAAAATTATGTCACAAGTAAAGGGTGCTCTCTGATGGTCATTGAACACATGATTTTGCTGGGGGCAAACCAGACATCCTCATGAGAACACTTATGACTACTAGAGGCAAGTATCCTAATGGTCAAGGGTCCGTCAGAAGGAGAATCTTTCCAGTACACCATGTGAGCTAGGGTTAGCTACTGAAGGTGTCAGAAATGCGGTTATAGTAATAGTTTAAGGAAACTCTGGTGATTTGGAAATACAACCATTGTTCATCAAAACAGAATTTTTGCAGCATATATACAATATACCAAGATAAGCCTTAAATGAACTGCACAGGTATTAAGAGATTTAGGAAGACAAAACTAAGAGAACAGTCGCACAGTTGGTAAGTATTTTGCAAGGAGGACCTGAGGTTTGGTAATCCAGAGTGAACAGCATTTGGTTACAGAACAGCACAAAGATCATTTTAGAATTTAGAAGACTTTAGGAAGCTATTGAACACTTCAGGATAAAACTATAAGATGAGCTTAGAGTATAATAGCCAGTTTTGAAAAATGAGTTGCATATCTTTGGTACAGCTTTTGACAAAATATTTTCTTAGTGGAATTCAACATCTCTTTGGAACCTTGGCTCTCAGATTGTAGTGAATATCTGAATCACCCAGGTAGATTGTTCAATACACACTGTACACGCAACATACGATTTCCATCCAGTAGAACAGGGTGAGATAAGGGCTCTTCATTTCTAAGGCATTCCTAGGCCATGCTAATGCCACGGATCACTCTGACACCCACTGCTTCAGCAGAGGATAAGATGGTATTTTTTCCTAAGGAGAGTCAGGTGGAGAAGGTGGTAAGATCATTCCCAAACGTGGAAAATTAGCCCAAAGTAGTAAATGAACAAATAGCAGTAGCTCTTTCATCTCCTCTGAACTTTTACTAAGTAAGTCAGAGAAGAACTTCCAAGGAGATTATCGAGGACAAACTTCTTACATTGACCTCCCTTTTTTATTGGCACGGGTGCCAAACTGCAGCAACAAGGAGACCCATGCTGAGAATAAATTTGGGCCAACCAACCTGGAAACTTAAAACTAACTACTCTAATGCTAGCTAAGAATCGAAATTAACAGTATAATGAGACAGAAGACAATGGAGTTTCTATTCAAAAGAGCCTCTTTCAGTCAGTGCTAGACAACACTACAATACTCGCCTTAAAAATCACAAGTCTCACTTTACCTTGCTTTGCCCATATTTTCAACAGGCAACCAGCAGTTATAAGGACTAAGGTCTTTCCACTTAGGTGTGGGTCACTGTTTAATCACCTTCACCTTCTGCTTTAAAGTGTTCTTCAAGAGAAATTTTACTATATAGCAACCATACTGTAAAAACTATTTTTAAAGGGCAGAAAATAAAAATAAAGAGCTTTGTGTAAAAAAATGCAGTATTTTTCAGGTTAGTACTTTATTTTCAAAGGTAGGATCTAATAAAATTGTAACTGATGATTCATATAAAAGTTTTTTGTGTGTGAAAACAGTCTAAGGTAGATATAGAAATGTCTAAACTATAATAATATTTCAATAACAACAAGCTTATTTCCTAGCCATTTATCTATCTTTAAAATATGCTATATAATTACAAAGTATAATTAATAATAATAACAATAATTATCACAATACAATAAAAATAATGACAGTACCCACCATGGACCCAGAGGCCCATGGACACAAAGAGGTAATAATCTTTCTGTATTTAAAGGAAAGAGAATGCAGTAGCAGTAATTGTGGGAGGGGGGACTGAAACAAATTTTCTTTCTTATCCTCCACAGAAAATAGACATAAACTTTGATACCTGTTGCTAAACATTTCATTCTGAAAATCAGCTCAGGTAGTTTAAAAGAAAACAAGATGAGGTGTGTAACGTCTCTTAGGAAGCAGCATGAATGTAAAATCCTGGCTAGTCACAATTCCATTTCTAGCTAAGCCCCCATCCATTCATTAGCAGAAAAAAATAGTATTTACAAAGTGTTTCTGCTTATAGTCTCACATCATATTATTGGATTGTTCCAAGAATCCTGTAGGTTATATAAATAGAATAATATTAACATTATTCCCACCAGAGTACAGAATTAAGAACTAGTGAAAAATATAAAGAAATTAATCTTTCCTAAATATGTATTTTGTGTCAAGCAAAGCACATCGAACAAGAAGCATCAATAGAGCTCTATGCTACATGGAATCTCCTACAGTAATATGGAGATTGCTGAGGGTGACAAGCTTGGTTTGAGTGTAGATGCCCCAATTCTAGGTGCTACTATACACTTCCCAGCACACTACAGACTCAATTCTCACTGAAAGCATGAAGTTGCAGGAACTGTTCCCCAGGAGGCAGCTGACTGAATTGCAGTATTCTGGGGTTTCGCCTGGTTTTGCAGTGCTGTGGCGCAGGTCCTCCTGTGTGCTAGGCTAGCATTCTACCAGCTCTGCTGTCTTTGCAGCTTTCCTTGGTTCTTCCTTGTGAAGATGCATTTCTTTCCAATGTTACTTAGACTGCACAAGGAGGCTCGTTCAAGGGAGAGGATGTGTCATTTCCCTGATTTCCAGTCCTAACTTTGAAAAGTCACTCCAAATATTCAGACACAAGTCAATCTAACCATATTCACAGCACTATTGGCAAGAAAAATGAACCAAGAGAATAGCCAACCTAAGTGTTAAATTCTGACCAAGTCTTAACTTTAAGCTACTGGTGTTTATGTAAGTGGAGATATATAAATAGTAAAACAAGCATAAACAGGACATCTATGGACAAAGTCAAATCTTTATGCTCTTCTGAACAGTCTCAAAGCTATAAATTCAGACTTTGAAATCTCTTTGATAAACTAACACCACTTTTTAGTTTTACTCTTTAGATGCATTTATTTGTGATCTGTGATGCAGTGTTTTTCTGTTTACTTTGAGAGTTATCCTTACTGATGTTTTACAACACAATTTCTGTCTTAGAGCATTTAAAAATGGAAAACGAGGTCCTCCACATGAGACAGAGGTTTTACCAGAAGCCACATTGGTAAACTGGGCAGCAGAAGTCAAGGGAGGTGTAACAAAATGTAAATATTTGTAAAATGAAATTGAATTTTTGGATATTAAAAGAAACATTTATTGAAAGATTGCTTTATATCCTGGATAAGCATCATGCTATGATGAGATTTTAGGGAACTGCACAACTTCAGAGTTGGTTTATAGAGGCTTCTGAATTTTATTTTTGGTATTTTTTAAAATGGTGTTATGTTTCTCAGGCTTACTTTGAACTTACAATATAGTTAAGTCTGACCTTGATCTATTCTCCTGCCTCCACTTCTCAAGCAGTGGGATTCTAAGAGTGTGCCACAAAACAGGTTGAATTTTATTTTTATTGACAAATTACCAGCGAATCAGCAGAGTCATTAATATTAAACATTGAAACAACAACTGTACAAGTACTAAACTAATTGCTTCAACTACCTTGGACATAGGGAATTAAGATTTCAGGTTATCTCGTCCTGTTATTAACTATCTGTGTTTCTACAACCACGATGTTGAAGTTCTAAGCCCCAATGTCACTCTCTATGGAGACTGGGCCTTTGAAAGAATAGCTGAGATTAAACTATGTCATAAGGTTGATCCCTAATACAACAGGGAATTGTCTTTTTAAAGAGAAGACACAGATATCACCACAGTCACATCAGGAAAAGGTCATTTTAGGACACAGCAAGCAGATGGTTATCTGCAAGACAAGGAATGAGTCCCCATAAGAAACCAAACTTGTTGACCCCCTTAGATTTCTAGTCACTGGAACTGAGGAATAAATTTCTCCTGTCTAAATTTCTAGTCTGTGGTAGTCTCTTTTGACAGCTCTAATTGACTAACAACAACACTAAAATTCTCTCCACTTTGTGCACAGTAGGAAATTCTTAAAGTCACATTAAAGTGACTGCTTTAAATGTTTTTTTTTTTTTACCGATTATGAGAGGTTCAAGAAATGTCCCTAAACAAAGAGTCAGGAAATGCCATTTTTGGAGGTTGAACTAGATCTATCCTGTAATCTAATCTATTTCCTGCCCTTTTCTGTTTTCAACCTTTGAACATAGAAGGGTTTTATTGTAGTAGTTTTGATACTGAATGGAATTTTTTATTTTTGAAGGTTTCATTACTTCTCATGTTCTTGTTGGAATAACAGAAAGCAACCTAAATTACCTTGTAGACAACTTCCAGTTGCCCTTCACATATACGAAGATAGCATTGTTCCTGCCTTCCAGATTTTCAAACAATTCTAACTCCCTTAACTATTCCTCAGATGATTCAATTCAGTCTCCCAATCTCCTGCTCACTCAGTTCTAAAGATGTTTCTGTTTGTGTAGATTTCTTGTGCAGAGTTAAGACATCTTTGCCTCATATTATTCATTAGTAGACTTAAAATACAAACACAGAATCCTCTATTATTTACTTTAAATATTATATGGTTAGATATGGCTCACTGTATTTTTTCAATACACTTTGGGAACCTAGTTACTTTATTCAACTTTTCTTTGCATGTGGAGTCCTATCGGCTGCAAACATGGTGAATATATAATCACCTAAACCACCAAAAAACAACATCAAAATCCAACAACTCAGGGGCCAAGATAAAGCCTAGTATACCCGTCTATAAGAACGATCTTTCCGTTGACAATAAGTCACTTGTTTGTACCCAATACTCTCGTCAAAAATTCCATAGCTAAGGAAGTCTAGGGCTATAGTTTAGACAAATACCATGGCATCAAGCTAACTTCTAAATTTGTATGTCCATATCCATAGACAAAGGCTACCCTCGGCCTTAATCAGAGAAGCCTCCCTGTGCAGTGAGTGCAGAAACCCATGGCTGACCACAGTGCAGAGAACAGCTGAAAGCTGAGTTCTGATCCCTGAATAGGACTTTTTGTCTAATCCTTCTAAGGGCTAGGGAACATCCCAACAGTGAGTGTAAAGAATGAAAGAGCTGAAAGATGTGGAGAAGAATTATGAAATGCTATCTTCTAGTCATGACACAATCAGTGCAATAATGACCTCACTGTAGCTGTCACTGACTGCAGCAGACTAGACCTGCCAACAGTCAACCATGGAGTATGGAAGGCTTCAAAGGGCTACCCTCCCTGTTGAGGACTGGCTATTGATAGATTCTGGGTGAAAAGCAGACATTGTTTTCAATTAAGGACCCACTAATGGAGCCCACTAGGCTCCAGTGGATAGCCACGGGTACACAAATGGTCCTGCTTAAACTGGGCTGAGTCACAAAACAAAACAAAATGACTTGAAAGCAATTCATAGTATCGGAAGGGGTGGTTAAATGAGAGTGAGGAGCGGTGTGGGGAAGGGTGACAGCAATCATACTATATTCATGCAAGAAATTATCAACAAATTTGATAATTAAAAAATAAAATTAAATGACTGGGGCTAGCAAGGTGGCTAAGTGGATAAGATCCCTTACTGCTCTTACAGAAGACCCAGGGTGGTTCCCAGCACCCACATAGCAGGTCATAACTATCTGTAACTCCAGTTCTAGTGTATCTGATGCCTTCTTCTGACCTCTGAAGACCCACAAATGGTGCATAACATACACACAGGCAAAACAATAATATACTTAAAATAAAATTTAAAAATCTACAAACATCATCTTTTCATTTAAGGAGTTACTAATCTTATCTCTAGTTATATGAGTTACTACTGTCTTCTGCAAAGCTCAGGAGAGACTGCATTACACATTGTGAATGAACTTTCACTGAAGCCATTCTACTTTCTAGCAAGCACTTATTTTCGGGGCACACAACACACATCTTTCCATTTCCTTGCTTTAGTGATCCACTCCAGACTTTTACTCCACACTAACACCAAACTGTTCTCCCAAACTGAGTTTTCCAACTTACTACAAATGAGACAGTTTCCTATCTCTAGCTGTTTGTTTTTAACCTATGTCCTGAGATAGGGCAGGCAATAACTGAATCTTACTGACAAATCTTCCCACTCCTCAGGGGTACTCTATCCCACATTTCACAATCTCTTCCATTTCCCTGCTACTTTCTCAGGAAAGTGTCACTTCTGAGAAATTACCAAAGCACCTTAAAATGGGAGGCTTGTGAGAGAGAGACCAGGGTACAAGAACAGTAGAGGGGACTTTAAACAGATGTCATCCTCAAGTCCCCCTAGGTGCTGCCAGAGCATTCTCTCCACACATGGCTCTGTATAAGGGCAGTTCTTAAACCCTGTTAGTGTACTTAAAAAGAGCTATAGCCTTTTTCCTATCTACTCTGGATAATTTCTTTTGCCAAAGATCCAAAACAGCTTTGTATTTTTCAGTCTTTAGCTGAAAAAGGTGTAATATATAATGCTTTTATTTTCCATGCAGACTTTCTCTGAGGCAAACATGTACCCCGACCTTTACTTAATCAAGAAAAGTTGTTTGGGCAATGGGGGATGGGGAAGCAGGTTGGGCTTTAAATGCGCAAATCAGTTCTAATAAAAACACTGAGATTCAGGTGCCTGGGGTTAGAAATACTGGAGGGAATTCAATTACACTAATTAATATTTAAGAAGGGCTAGAGATCACATACTGAATGTGGGAAACTAGGCCAGTCAGACATGAGCATATGGGGAGGGCAAGATCAACAGATAAAAGTAACAAACAAATCATACATAAATGCTCCAACAGGAATGAAATGGAGAATATAAAATAAATGTTCCAACAGACACTGAAGAGGAGGTAAAGTAAATGGTCTACCAGACATAAAAGCAAAATGTTCCAACACACACAAGACATTTTATTGGTTTTGTGTAAACACATATATTATAAAAATGATTTTTCCAAATAAGTTGCTAGGAAATGATACCAATTTATAAAAACAGACCTAGTCAGGTTGTGTACATTCGTAGTACAGAGTATTTACTCTCATTACCTCACTGGCTCATCACATAGAGCTCAATAAGGTCTGGATTTCCCAAGAGCTGGTTTCCTTATGGCTAAATCTACATGGACACAAAAGTCAATAGAGGGTTGAAAATCTTCCTAGTTCTTTCTTATGGTGATATGATATAGTGTCAAGCAAGATTCGTTTTGGGGGTGCTTGATATTTCATTTGCAGCTCTGATTCCTGGTCACTATTATTGGACTTGAATGCTTTCTGAAGAAGGCACTGATGGTGCCAGAAGTACCTTGTTTTGCTCATGAAAGTGCTTTGTTTTCTTCTTCCACTGCAGCATTTAGCTACCTTATTCCTCTTTTCTCACTCTTAGACCTCTCCTTCCTGCATTAGGGGAGTTTTCAAAAGCATAATCCAGAAGAGCCTCTGGATTGTGAAAGGTATATGCCTAGTGTGAAATACAAAGACTTAGTATTCACCATTCACCGGGTTGCTTTTGCTATCTGCAACATACAGAGGTAAGCAGAGGTAGAACTGTGGAGGAGACTAAATGACACCAGTACCTAGAACTAAACTCCTCCAAATTCTTTAGCACACACAGATGGTAGTTAAAGGACCCGAAGAAACACTTTGCAGCAATTCTTATGGACATATGGTCATGGAGAAAGCAAACAAAGAGGTTCTTGCTCTTAAGGAACCTAAGTTTGAAAAGTAACTTAAATAAACTGAAGACTTCAAGATAATACATTTCCAAATGCTATGTCTCTAAATTGTCTAAAAATGTCTAAAACTGTCTCTAAATAATAAAGAACCAGGGAAGCAAAATAACTAACGCTAAGTCCTAAATGTATTCTAATAAGTGATTTTTCTCAAACTATTTCACAATCCCAGGATTAACAAAGTAACAAATACCTATTCTCATGAATTTGGAGTAAAGATAATTGAGGTAAGGAATGTTGCTTAATGTGTTACCTTGCAGATGAAAAACTTGCAATAAACATCAAAGGTAAGCATTAACACATTTACACATCTATATGCCAGTTGCTTTCTTGGTTATTTTTTATGATCAGATTTTAATAATCATTTATAGACAATATGTTCCTCTATTCTGCGATGATGCTTGTTAAAGTGTTTTTTCTTTTATTCTATAATGTTCTTTGACTACAATGTCTTCATCTCTGCCTCATTCATCAGAGCTGCGAGAAGTCATCCGCTGGTCCTGCACTTAGTTTTCTGGCACTGCTTATGCTACTTTCATTTTACTCAGCAGTTTAATAACTAAAATTAAAAGAAGAACAATTATTGGGACTAACATTTACCAAAACTGAGCAAACAAAGAATTACTAAAATAAAGCACATCAACTCCACGTGCAGTGGTGCATGACTAATCCCAGCAGCAGAGGTGCTGGGATATTGGGAGTTTAAGGTTACCCTCAGCTACACAACAATTTGGGGTCAGCCTTGACTATGGGAGACCCTGTTTGAAAAAGGAAAAATCACAGCAGAGGAGAGCACTTGATGAGAACAGCTATGACATGCTATTCACAGTGAAAATCAGTGAATCCTAAAGGAATAAACTAAGAAAAATGGAAGGCCATGAAACTTACATGATTTACAAGAGAAGACCAAGCTTAATAAACACTCTGAAGCACTGAAGACTACAGGAGACAGAAAAGTCAGTTCTGCATAACAATCTGGACAAGAAAGTAACATTGAAAGAACTGATGTCCTCTGATCACAGAGGCACTGGAGCTGAGAGTGTAATGGAAATTAAACTTTTGCTCTATAAGACTTCTTTAGTGCATGATCTACATCGTGGCAACAATGTATGGCTATACCACTGTGGATGAGGGCCAAGCAAATGCTTAGAGGTGATGGTAACAACAGTGAGGTGAGATTTTCTATATTTTTTCCTTTTTGATGTACCTATTTTATTACTTTAAACATACAAGTGTTTTACATGCATGTGTGTATGTGCACCATGTGCCACCCTTGGTGCCTAAGGAGGACAGAAAGATCAGGAACCTAGGACTGAAGTTACATTCAGCTGTAGGCTACCATGTAAATGCTGGGAATCAAACTTGGATCCTCTGCAAGAGCAAAAAGTTCTGTTAACCACAGAGCCAACTGTCCTGTCCCAAGCATAATGCTTTCTAAGAGTCAATGCTAGAAACTCATAGGGAATGTAAATTAAAATTAGAACCCATGTTGACAGATAGTGCCAATGTATTATGTGACAAAAAAGTTTTTCTAAAATAGGACTGTAAGAATTTAGCTGCTTGAAAAAAAAAGTCATAGAGGCAACAAAAACAAAATTGTTGGTTTACTGTAAAAATGAAAAAAAGAGGACTTTTTTGTCCTTTGCTTGGATATGGATCTGACTCTTCAGTGAGTACTAGATTCACTTAAAATTAAAAACAAAGATATTGGCAAGGACATTGAGATTGTAATGTATTCTTCAAAGAATAAACTATCAAGATAGAACAAAACCAAATGAAATGGAACAAGCAAACTTATCACAAGTCAAGGATGTTTTCTACAATATTAAGAACAGTATTAAACAGAACCAGGATTGTTATTCATGGGAACAGAGTGCTCATCTATATTAACTTTTGTGAGATTATTCTAAATGTGGTAATGTGGGCAAATTATTTGGTAATTGCTTTTAGTTTTCAAATGTAGTTTTAAGGTAGTTTGTGAAACAAAAGAAACATCATTAAAAATAAACATTTAAAGTACCAAAATGCAAAGGCTGTTTCTCATGACTTTCATTGCCCTTCATACATGTGTGCCATCACATACTCCCACTCACACACATGCATCACAGCCAAAGTGCTTCATAAGACACAGAACAATACTTCCAGTCTTCCTCGATATTGGCACTTCTTGTTGTCCACCAGTGTCTGCTGATAAAAGTCTATATTACGTTATTAACCAGTATTCAATATATATTTGTTTCAAATTAATGTATGGAAAAATATTAATTCCCAGTCCATAATGAATGGTGTAAACTTCTAAGCAACATCCAGAAAAGCTTTCTTTTAATCATGCTTTCTGTTAATTAGGCATTCTTTGTTTTCCAAAATGTTGACCATTTGAAAAATAATATGCAAGGATGTGACGTTACAGTGAATATAGCTACTAGTCAGTAAGATAATTTAGTCAGGACATGATTTTAAAATAATACTTTCATTTATGATAACTATTCTACAAGTAAATTTTCTCTACAATAATGAAAATATCTTTTAATCAAATTTGGTATGAGTATTAGATATGTAAATACCTAAAATTACAACAATGCTATTTTATGATGAATATTAAACCATTGTCTCATTTTTATTTTGATATAATTTCTTCTAGGTGGTATCATTTCATGTTAGGCTTTTTTGTGCTGCTTAATATTATAATTAATAATTCATATTTTTGTCTTTCCCCTCTCATTCTGACAACTTTTATTTTTAATCGGTGGGCATGTGCCAAATTGGTTTGTTATTTATTTATAATGTAAAATGACAAGGGAATTGAATATGTGGAATAGAGAGAGATTGTCTTTCATGAAATAAAATTTTCTTAGTAATGGGGGTGTTTCTTGTTTATACTTATGGGCTTGAATATTTGTGAGAGGTCAGATTAGATGCCATTGCTGTTGCTTGACAAAACTGTATAAATACATTAAATACAACCATTTTATTTTTTAAAAAAATATTTTACTTTTATGAAGATATCTGGGCATATGCATAAAAAGAGGGAAAAGCCCAAAATATGTAAAGATTTCCTATTCTGATAGATCCTATAATGCCAATTAAGTAAAAATTCTGACAAAGCTGGTCTATTTGTATTCCTTTCTAAGCCAAAACATGCAAATTTAGTAGGAACAAACAGAAAATTCTGAAGATATGTGACTGAAAAAATAAAATGTTCTGTCTGTGGGGCTTTACAGAATAGAACATTAAGTAATCTCTTCAATTCTGCCCATAACCAGACACCACATATCCCGAATGCAAGAATGCTGATCGACTGCCAGAAAATTCAGAGATGGTTTCCAGAATATCAGCTAGCAAATCACTAGGGGAGCTGGTCCTAGCGAGGACCCACAGGCCCACCTAGGAACTGCCATCAAACGAGAAATGTGCAGGGACATGTCCTTCCAATATGCACCAGTTCCCAAGGTACAATTAAGTTGGAGAACTACACTTTTACAGAAAAACTCGTCTATCTCACCAGGGTTTGCCATTGTCTGAAAAATCCTTTCAGCTCATCCCATGTCAAACATTAGAGAATTCAGGGAACACAGCGCATGTCATCAAATTATATACTTCTCTAAGATTCTAGTGTCTTCATTTTTTTTTATTAGTTTAAGTACCACAGTGAACCATTACTGGCCCCTTCAACCAGAGCCTTTGACTCGGCTAAATTAGATTCCAGCATTTGGAAAAAGAGAGCTTAACAAAAAGAAAGTGGCCCTATAACATAAATATAAAATATAAATATGTTTTTCTCATGAGAAACCTATTCTTTACAGATTAAAATTTTTATATAGTCACAAACATTTCAAAACTGTTTTTACTTTAATTATTTAGATAATGTTAAGATCTAGAAGGCTGTAGTGACATCACTGAGTGACAGCTCATCTACTGTCAGTGTGAGTCACAATGCAAGCATGCTGATGCATCACTGTGCTTTTCCACCAGTTTCTTGAGCAAACCTCCCCCTCCCTGCCTTTGGGCACACATTCACTGTACAAGTTCTGTATCTAGGTGATTTATCATGGTTATGTATATACACAGTATTCATCTTTCAAAAATGTACTATGGAAAAAGCTAACTATATAATGTGGCAATGTAAGATTATAAAATCTGGGTGGTTTAGCTAAGAAAGAGAATAGTGATGTTAGTGCAAGTCAGTAGAAGCAGTATTTATGATTTGGGTAGAGTCTGTTTTTGTTTGTTTGTTTGTTTGTTTTTAATTTACTATTATGGGACTGTACAAAGCCCTTAAAAGTTTGGTGCTACTCTAGATATAAGAAGAGCCACATATCTGAGCATAGCTAGCAGCCATGACCACTACTTGGATTCTGTATTTCAACAGTTAAATGTAACAAGAATAGAAAGTGTTATCTTTAGGATAGCTTTCATAGTACCTACAGCAAGATGAAAGAAAACAGAAACTAGTTGACTAGGTACAATGTTCTTGATATGGCAGACCTTTAACAGAGTTTAAGTTACAGTGAATTTAAAACATGTTCCCTATAGGTAGGAAGCACACACAAATAAATGTATAGACACTTTATAAACAGTCATTGAAATGTGTCTTTCCATTTTTAGGGAAGAACACCACTGATTTAAGTGATACAGTACTTACAAATAGGGAAGCTGAGTAGAGTTCAGTTTTGCTATCTGGAGCTTGGGTCAAGGAATGAGAGGTGATAGAGATGAATATATAAATATTTGTGTTTGTGGCATGTATGTGTCCTAAATTTAACAGTGTCATCATGCTATGTCCATATGTTTGTGCCCTCCCAAAAGTATTTTATTCATATCTGTACTTTATATGCATTTTTTATTAGGACATCCTTTGAGAATTCTTCTATATTCGCTAAATGGACTTTTTCAAATGCAAACTCCCACGATTTGACCTTATTAGAATCTGGATGAATATTTCCATCAGTTCCTCCAGAATATAAGAACTGAGTTTTGTTCTGAAAACAAGCATTTTGGTTATCAACAGTAATATTCTCTCTACTGTCTGCATAAAGACTACAGAAATATAAATCATTAAGTATGTATCTAGATAAAAATACTTTTATAGAGCCCAACTGGTTTCTGAGAGGTGAGGACAGGCTGAGCAGGACTCCTTGGCTTCCTTATGTCCAGAAATTTCCTGTTTCCCTATTTCCTATGGTTACCACCATGGAACATGTTAAAATCCCAGTAGGGACTCTGTTTCAACTTTTCCTTTCAAAACAGAGTAAAAGTTTAATGGAAAAAAGTGTCCTTCCTATCTCCATGCCAGGCACTGTGTAAGACCACAAACTCAAAAGCCAGGCCCCAAACCTTAGTGACAGGGGGCTACAAAAATCCCCAAATTTAGGCATGTGACTTGATTCATATGCACTGTGGGATGAGTCAAGGAAAATGGTACCATCTGCACTTTTATTGGACAGTCAAATGATTCCCTTCAGTCCATCCAAAAACATCTTACTTCAAGAGACACATGGGATGGTTTTTTCAAAAATGATCTAATTTTTAAAGTTATTAGGTAAAATGATTGACAGTTACCCTAGCAAACATAGGTAGAACTAAGCAAATAGTGTTTTTCAGTCACAATGACCATAATTTTAACCTATTCACATATATAATTTTTCATGATTATGTAGGACTTATAGTAAAAACTCATGGAATTTGAAAAGGATTTAAGTTAGAATCATGTTCAACTAGCAGGTTAAAGCCATCATTTATGCTCTGAGAGGAAAGCTAGAAATGATTGAGTTTATACAGCAAGAGGGTGATGGCCGACCAGCAACTCCAGGGGCATGCTAGTATTTATTTAGACACACCTTCAAAGCTCTGCCTTCTACTTATTTAAGACTGGATTTCAACAGTCTACAATATTTCAATTATCTTTATGAGAATTTTAGTGGATTTATATTATTTTCCAGTATCCAGTGTTAGTTGGAAGTAGCCATACTTGGTAAAATACCAAGAAAAGGCTAAACCTGTTAAAGATTTCAACTAATAATTACAGAATTGCTATAATTTGAACTTCATGATCTGTCATAGGCTCACGTTGTGAAGACGTGTGCCATAGCAGTTGGCTTGATATTAGAAGGCTGTAGAAACTTGAAGAGGTTGGGCCTATTGTTTGCAGTACATCACTGGTGGCCTATGGTGGCCTTTGGAGCCTATGCCTACCTCTCCTTCTGGCCTCTTTCTGCTTCCTGCTCTATCATGATGTTAAAAGCCTTTATCACACGCTTTTAGTTCCCCTGAATTGGGTGCGTTCCCATGTCTTCTCCACCATAATGGAATGAACCAGATAATACTGTGAGATAAAATAAGTCCATCCTCTTTCAAGTAACTTCTGTCAAGTACCATGGTTACAGAGAAATCAGAGTAACTAGTATTTCTACATCAGGAGTAAGAAGGAGAAAATGAAGCTGTAGAAGATACTGTGGACAAACAGCATTCATGTACCCATACCGAGGGATTTTTTTGGGGGGGTAGAGGTGGGGTGCAAGGCAGGATTTCTCCATGTAGCTTTGGAGCCTGTTCTGGAATTTACACTGTAGATCAGGCTAGCCTCAAATTCACAGAGACCTGCCTGCCTCTGCCTCCTGAGCACTGGGATTAAAGGTGTGCGCCACCACCACAAGCCAGTGCATAGAGTTTTAAGATATTTGTTCATTTCAAAAAGTGAAATGAAGAACAAATACTACTTTACAGATAAGAAAGTGAGATGCTTAGCTCCAGCTAATGTGATAGATTCATATCATAAGACAATCAGCATAATACCAAATTTTTAAATTTATCACTTCATTTAATTTTGAAACAGTTTACAAGAATATTACTGTTTGAATTTTACAGACGAGAAAGCAAAAGCTGACATGAAATAATTTGTTTAAAATTGCTGAGTGGTCAAAATATGAACTCATATCTGTCTGGTTTTAATACCTAAGCTTTCACACTTTATAAGAGTAATTCCTAACTCAAATTACATATTATAATTACCAAATATTTTAAATGTTATAAACAATCAAGCAGTAGTCCAGAAGAATTAAATCTGAATTTCTTGTACAACAATCCAGACATGAAATGAGGCTTTCTTGCATCACCATAACACCCAGTCAATTAGGGAAGCACCCTGGTATGCAGTACAAGCTTTCCTGAAGCTCAGACATTTCCTGAGGAGTGAGATAATCTAGAACCCATGTCCTCAGTCTCTTTGCTTCTTCCCTTGCCTTCCCCCATCCACCTTGCAACTCTCTTCTGTCATGGTTTATGTAAAGAAAGAAAATGTCTTAGAACTTTGAAATGAAACATTGTCACAGTTGAATTTGGTAAATAAACCTGCTAGTACGTTTCTACATATTGACAAAAGAGTGAAGACTAAGATGACTCATTTCTTTATTGTTCTCATTACCCAAGTAGGAGTTCAAGGCTACCCTTAAAACACTCTTTGGCCAAAGCTAATAACTAAAATGGACTCTTTCACAAACTTAACAAGAACAACCATTAGATGGAGGGGAAGAGCCTATGTCTGTGCTTTACAATGCTGTTTCATGTAGTAATTCAAGGCAGACAATAGCCATTGAAAACACAGAGTCAAAGAAGGGAAACCAGCTGTCCTGGGAAGACAGTAAGATTCAAAGTTGAAAGGTCTAGGTTTGTGTCTATACTCCAACACATCACTGCCATGACATGAAGAGACTGAGTTTTTATGTCTTTTTTTGGTACTGGAACTGCATCTCCCTTAGGGCAATGCATGAGAAAGCGCCATTTGTTCAGCGTTACACTAAGGACTTGCTACAATTAAAACGGTAAGTTTATATTCTTGAGTCAGGATCAGAAGCTTGGTGGATGTGGGGAGCAAGCATTATCTGTAGTCTAATTACTTCAATGATTTTCATCTGAGTATGATCATATTGTATATTCTCCCATAGGACTGTTGTCTAAGACTACAGGAGAATGCTCATAAAACTGGTTGTTTGTTTTGTTTTGTATCAGGAATCTCAAATTCTCTCCCAGAAATATTTAGAGAAATAATGTTCAAGCCTACAATAGTTGGATAACAGCCTCATTTCTGATTTTTACTTTGAGTGTGTAGACGAGGCACAAGTCAACCAGAGGTTATGCAATTAGCCTGGAGTCAAAGAGAAAGCAAGGAGTAGAGATGCAAAAGAAACCCCAGTGTGAACTTGATTTTAATTCAATCAAATTGTTAAGGTACCGACCACGCACCCTCCACTAGAAAGACAATGAACCTTTTAATAAATAAGTTTTAATCCTTTTAGTTAAAAAAAATAGCAGTAGCTTTTAAAAACAGATTGGCACCTATAGTTCTGAGCTAAGGGACATTTAGGTCAATAGGAATCCTGCTTTGAGAAGGTACTATTGCTCAGATCTTTATACATGTAAAGTGTGGGCATTATATATGTTCCTCATGTAACACTTCTGATTACTACAATGGTGGAGCATATAATAAACAAAAGTAGTTATGAAGGACTGAGTTTTTCTTGACTATATAGACTTCTATAGCACTATCTGAATAATGTAAAACACAAATTGAATGATAGGAAAAGCTTTGGGATGGTTCCCCCTCACCACCATTCCCCTCCTGTTGAAAGTACTCTATCACTTTTCTGTAATTTATCTGAGATAGCTACTAAGATGTTGGATACTTTTACATGCAAAGGTGCCGAAAAACAAAAAGCAAGAGAATGTACTGTTAATGAAATTCTTTGTCAAAAGTACTTTGGAATGATCAGGTGGCAAATAATATTAAGAGGGATCGTATAAAGTGCTTAGCTGCTACAGCACTAGTCACCGTAATAAATGCAAAAGGGAGTAGATATGAATAGAATTTGCATTTTATGCAGCTGCTGTGTATGTATATAGAATATACAGAAGCTAATTTTTCAACAATACTCGTAAAATATTGTTAAAAACCCATTCTTGCTGTCTTCTCCCTTTCAAAGACACTATACAGACAACACCCATATGTCCAAGTGTATACAAGGAGACTAGAAAAAGAGTCACTTAGTATTCATAAAGATCAAATAAAAGCAGAGAATGAAAAAATGGTAACACTAATGGAATAGCCACACACACACACAAATATGATTCTTAAACATTGGAGATGTTAATGTGTGGTAGGAACTACAATAAAAATATATGATCACATACCAAAAATATAGCTACGTGCTCATTCTGTTTGCTGGAGAATATTTATAGTGTTTTTTTTTTTTAAAAAAAAACAGAATTGAAAAAGAGAGATTAAGAAACATGACTTTGTTGACTCTTGTTATTGTTATTACTTAGTTTAGTTATTATACTTTAATATCAAACCATATCAGACTCTTCGATAACTTCCATGAATTTGGTATTTAACAAGAGGCTGCCCCCATCCTCTTATTTGGAATATTTGTTCAGAAAAACTAAACACCTGTTCATTAAGTATGGTAAGACCTAGCCTATGGTTGGAGCTTTCTTTTGACGAGATGAAAGAGATGCTAATAGTAGGAAAGTCTATCAACTCTACAAGAAGTGTCTACTTTGGATTCCAGGAAAGCAGAGGAAAAGGTAAAAGATCACGAGTTAAACTCACCTGAGCCTTACAGACTGAATAAACCATGAAATGCAATCTTCTTATTTCATTTGTTCTGTCCTTTTGTCAAATAAAAGCCTGTTTCTATGATACTTTCTGTGTCTGGTCTTTGAAAAAGCAAGATTGGACTTGCATATCCAAGTTCTTTTCAAAATATCTCAAATTATTTCCAACTTGGAGAGGACATTAATTTCCTCAGAGACTCAGAGAAAACTCAGTGCTGTCACAAGACTTTTGCATAGTTTAAGAACAGAAAAATGGAAAGGCACCTCCCATGATAAGAAAACGCTAATAAAAATCACAACAATAACATTTATAGCAATAATCTGGATTGTAGAAAATGATTAATCAGAAGGATTCACCTGCATTAGGAAGATTCCAGAACAAGGAGGTCATTAAGCTATATTTCCATCTTCCGGATTTAGCCAAGCTTAGACTCTCCGGAAAGCTGTAAATACTCTCAGAGTGGACTTCAGTAATGAGATTGGAATGAAGGCTGGATGATGGCATAAAAGCATCTCCCTGCCCCTTGTTCTGAAAGTTAACTATTAAACCATGTGTCGTTCATCCTGATTTGGTTTACTTAGTTCTAGAAACAAGGACATGCTAATCAGATTGCCCAGGGCAACTGAACACCCAGTGCAGCTTCTGTGATGACCATGTTCTTCCCAGCAACTTCACTAAAAAGCCCTTTTTTTATATCAGGCCATCAATTCCGCACTGCTGATGAAGGATGGAAAGTATTTTCTTTTGAAGAAAAGTTCTTCCCTTCCATTAATTTTGTATTTTGAAATATTCAACATTTTTCAGTGCATAACCTTTTCCACTTGGTTCCATTATTCCAATCCCTTCCGTCTCTGTCTCTGTCTTTCTCTTCTACTCTAGTTTATTCTCTTAGTTATTCACACACTTCCTTGTCTGGACACTTCATCCTAGCAGAAGCTGGCTTATTTTTTGCAATACCTTAGTGGAATAATAAATACTAAATAAATAATAAATAATAAAAACAAGGAGAGGGACTTGGTTTTAATGGTATATTATATTTTAATGGTATATTATAGTTTCATCCACAACAGAGACCATTTTATTGACTTTTCTCATGTGCTGTCCAGTCTACAGCTTAAAATGGCCACAACAATATTTGTAAATGAGTGGTTAGTCACTGTTCAAACCACTTTTCAAAACAGTGATAGAAAGTCTCATTTTATTCTGTGAGAAGGAGAGTTTTGTTGTGGTTGGTTTCATTTTCCTCATAGAATCACGTTACCAGAGAAACACAAGACTCAAACATTGTTTACAAATATATTATGATTTGTATTATATCTATAGTAAATCTGTGTTGAAAATATTTAACTCTTCTATATTTTTCACAAGCATGAATACAACTACACACAAATATTAAAACTTAAAATGATGTCCTGTTTTCTCTGGATATTTGCTCATGTCAGCAAATTTTGTGTGTGGTGGGGAGGCAGAACAAAATATAGCATACATATGTGGTATTTTTCACCATATTTTTAATTAACACTCTAAATGAGTATGTTTCAATAATTTTGTAATGTTTACATCTATGAAAAAGATGAGTATAAATAGGGTGATATATCAATCTTTAAAAGACTCTTAAGCAGCAAATACTCTGTAAGTACTGAATATATTAACAGGAAAACAAGTTGAAAACACAAGATTAAGAGAAAGGTAAAAATACTAAGTCATATTGAGGTTTGTAAATATATCGATATTAATCTATTTTTAAAACAGTGTTGGAGGGTGGGAACTGGGCTCAGTAGTTTTCTTACCTTTTGAAGATCCTTTGTAATGTTAATCTTTTACTAAATGTTCACTTTAAAAAATATATATACTTCACTTTCAATTGAAAGAATAAAAATAGTCAGACATCAAAGTTGATAATTTCTACTTTACTGCCCTGTTCTCAATTCACAGCACATCTTTAGCATACTGGAACCTTGACTTCCATCATTTAGAAAGTTGAGGTTACAATTTCCTCATTTATTAAGTGAAGAGAACATGAAGTATTACAGTGGATTGCTTTAAAACTATAATGGTTAGAACAGAGAGGTCACTCAATAAATGTCAGCTTAGACATGCACAGTGAAAGCCACATAAAAATATTCCTAGGCTTGTTGCTCTGTTAGTTAGGTAGGTCTGATATCCATGCTACAAAAGCCATTAAGCTTAAATGATTTGGGTATTTAAAAATACTCTTCAGAGTGTCTTTTAATGACATTTCCCAAAGGTCAGGCTAGCTTATGCTAGTGTGGAGCTGCTGCATTTGAAGGGAATTTTATTTGATTCAGAAAATAAGTCTTGCTCCCAAAACCCAAGATCAGAGAGAACCTGCCATAAAGGAGAAGAGTGGTATTTTAGAAAAACTAGGTTAAAAACTATAATAAAAATTGAATGTAGATTCTTAGGATAACAGTAAGTGCCCAAAATTAAAGCCGTGGTGAGAAGAAATGTGCTCTGAACAAATAGCCTGCGCTCATGAAGAGTGGAAAGGCTTTAGGCAGCGAAGGGAAATGGAAGAATAAAGCACAACACAGCGGCCCGCAAAGAGCCAGGTAAGAAGGTGCTCAAGAGCCAGACTCCAAAGTGAGGGGCCAGAAAGCCTCTGGGACCAACAGAAGTCAGTGGAAACAAAGCTAGAGCAACATTGCTAGGAAGCAGGAAGGTTTAGAAATGAAATCCTTAGTGTGTATGTTCCAAGGTGGTGTTAGTTACAGAAAGTACAAATATTGATGGGTTAAATCAGGATGAGGAAAATATAAAGCCAAATACGGACAGTTCTGAGAGGGAAAAAACAGGCAGCTTGGTATTCAACTGTCATCACAATTCATTTGTGTTTCACATCCCACTGTTTGTGACATTAACAGAATTTCGAATTTAGCAATGAACTATTTTTATGTTGTGAATCTCTGCAGCCATTTTCCATATGTATCTATTGCAGCTAGCAATAATAGCCTTTTTATCTTTAAAATGTTTCCAATTAATACTTCTTGGATTAGGGGTTCACCTAAAAATTTTTTAAGTATTTCCCTTTTTATTTTCTATCACATTATACATCCTGTTTATTTGCATTAAGCCCAAATTAGTTATTTCCAGTAAAAAAAATCCTTGGATAGTTGTTGCTTTTATTACTATTTTCATAAGATTGAGTTGGTCTGGGAGTTTTGAATTATATTTTCATTTAACTAAAATAATTATAGCACTTTTTCCGTGAAGGCAGGTAAATATATCAAATTTGCAACTTAGATTTCCTGTGTGTCAAATATTAGGCAACGCAATTTTAAGTGTCATAACGTATATACTCATACATTAATGGATGTTTCATATTAATATATATTAATGAGCTTACTATTATTGTCTAAAAGGCTTGTGTCTTATTATTATTGTGGTTATTACACTAAGTAGCAGGTACCATTTACTGAGTATACCTTATGCACCAAGATGCATCAAGAACTTTACTAGAGACAATAAATACAGACCAATTATGATGCTATTAGTTCATTTTTTTCATTTGAGATTTGAGGGTTTTATACACACACACACATACACACAAAACCAAGGTGCCCATGATCATGTGACCTGTAGATAGTAGAGATGACAACTCTAAAAAGGAAGCACACTCTGTGTAAGAACATGGCCCATTCTCTCTTCATGATACAGTTCCACTTTTAAGACGTAAGCAAGACTACAATTTTTAAAAGTTAACAGGGCGAGAAATGCAATCCAATGATAGAATGACTGCCTAGCATGTGTAGGGCCTTAGGCTCAACCCCCAGTACCACACAAATATAAATGAGATAAAATAAAGTTAACAATGTACTGTCAATTGCTTTTATAAGAAAATACATTCATCCCACCATATCATTCTTTTGTCATTTCCATCAACACAGAATTTCTGAATTGGTATCACATAGTTTTCTTTTTTTTCTTTTTTAAAAAAATTATTTATTTATTTATTATGTACATAATATTCTGTCTGTGTGTATGCCTGCTGGCCAG
>LOJH01000078.1:4755-21891 GCA_001685095.1 Ellobius talpinus | reverse complement strand
CAGGGAGGGGAGCAGAGAAAAATGTAGAGCTCAATAAAAATCAATAAAAAAATGGCATCTCTAGGCAGGAAATTAACAGTCCCCCCCACTTCTTTTCCTTCAATATACTTTCCTACTATTTAAAATATTTTCATTATGGGCACATGACAGTGGTGAACAAAGGGAAACTTAGAACTTCACTTGCGGAACTTCTTTCTTTTTAGTATTATTATTAGGTGACTAAAATTTGCTCTGTTCTCTGATCTTTTCTAGTATTGTGTTTCTTACTTTGTTCCCTGGATGACCTTACAGAGGTCACATAGTATTGTTAATCATCAGTCTCTACTGTAGCTAAGTCCTCCAATATAGACTGTTGATCTCTTAAAATATGATGCGTCCTGAGCACTTACCAATCAGCTCAATGAAAAACCCGAGGGCATATTCTAAGAACCCAGAACTGAAAACAACTGGTTGACTCCCTAAATAATACACAGACTTCCTGTGCAGCTGTTTCCCACATGGAAGAGTCTCCTGAATCCATGGGACTATTTTGTGTATGCATCAGAGAAGAAGAAAAAAAATCCCACACTATGACACAATAGAAATCATAGGGAACATAGAAGGCCGTGTCAAAAAGCACATTTTTTTTCTGTACATATATTCCTTTACATTTTGTTGAGTCATTTTATCCCTTTCTAGTCCAATATAATATAAACCCTTTTTAAGTCAATATTTTATCTTTTTTTTGCTGTCATCTCTAGTTCCCAGGAAAGGTCATGGCAGGAAGAAATTTCCAATAAGTATATGCTGAAAAGTAAAAAATAAGAGGCAGTAGTGGAGGTAAAATTCATACAATAGTTTCTGTGTTGTCCAGTAAATAATGAGGAAGGTTCCACAAAACTTCCAGAAAACAAACCACCAATGAAATAGAAACCTCATTACATTTCTGAGCTGACTGCTTGTGGTAGTTTGAATGTAACTGATCCCCATCCCATAATCTTACAGGGAGTAGCATTCTTAGGAGGTGTGACTTTGTTGGAGGAAGTCCATCACTATGAGGGCAGGCTCTGAAGTTTCCTACTACCTTTCTGTTGCCTGCATTATTCTGTTGCCTGAATATGCATTAGTGTTTAGTTCATGTTATAATGAATCCTCGCCAGTTGTGGTTCATATACTATAAAGTTTAAGGTCACAGTTTTAAAACCCTTGTTTTTAAGTTCTAATGTACATGACTAACTTAGATAATCCTCTTTACTGCAGATGCTCAAGTGCCATGGGCACAGCTTTTGATTTGGAAATTCTAAATTTCTAAAAACTGCCTTAGTGTTCCTGCTACAGGTCGTCATTGTATGGCATTCCAAGGCCTGGCCTCATGGCAATATATAAAGAAATCACTATGTGTCACCCTTTGGGAGTGATGACTAGCCATTGAATGTGACTTAACCATCAAAATTGTGAGAAGACTAGACAGCATGTTAAAATTTTTGAAGAAAGAGAGAAGGCAAAGGTGAAAACGCTAAATTTTAAGGCAGAAATGACTCTTTTTTTAACAAACCTTTTAAACCTTTAATAAGACTCAAAATCTGTTTAAAGTGAAAGTGGAAAAACAATGGCTGCCACAGAGCAGGACTTTGTGCACAACTTGGGACAGTGACACTGATTCAAGAGGTTTATTTGGTAAAATGTGTTTCAGTGGCTACAACAAAAGTAGTCTGTTTGACTTGTCCTAACAATATATAATCATTTATTTGTAGTTAATAGCTTGAAGATCTCCTTTCCTCTTAACTCCTCACAGTCCTTAAGAACTCACATCCCTTCTCCTCCATTCCAGGTCCTTGATCCTCTCACTCTCTTCCTTTCACCTCCTCCCTCACCTCGCCCCCACACATCTTCTTATCCAAAGAGAAGAGATTACTAACACATCGGCATCTCAAGGAAAAGCTGCATTTACTTATAAGATGATTTTTTTTAGGACTTTAACCCATAATTCTTTTCATGGAAGTTTTATGACATCTTAGCACTGTCGTTTCTAAAATTCTGAGACTATCATTTTACAAAAAAAGGGATGAATGAGAAAAGTTCTTTCATTTTACAGAGGCTGTGAGTGCATAACTTGTCACACTTGTTTACTTGACTGCAAAAAGGATGAATGTACAGTTCTCCAGTGAGTGGTCTGTGTTCACTTCATGTCATATTCCACTTTTATACCTATATTGGTTTATCATTTTGCTTTATTTTATCTTTATTACATTCTTATAATTCATGTACTTTGTTTTACTATCTTTTTATTTGTCAACCATCTAAATTGCTTAACTGGAACAAGGTATTAAAAATAGCAAAATTAAAATATGTATCTGTGCATGCATGTACATTTGGTATATAAATCATGCACACACAAATCCCTATATTAAAATTAACTTCCTAAAAATAACAGATTTCTCATATGCTAAAGACTACTTGATGAAAGATTCACCAGGTACATTCATCTGTAGTTCTGCAATTTGTAGAGGTACAAAATTAAAATTCTACTAGTAGACGATCTATAGGAACCAGACAATCATTTCTATCACCAGGTCATTAATTTTGTTGATATGAACATCAATTGTAGGTATTTTAGAGTATTCTGTTTAGTTTTTAGACTAAAAAAGGTCATTGGTACAATCAACATATATTCAGCATGTTCCTGAAAACCACTGAGAACTTGTAATCTGACTTTGCTTCCCTTTGATAATGAACTACCAAGGCCGGTCTGATTTGAGTACAGTTTAGGTAAGGGAGAAGTGTTCTGTTTGCAAGTTAGATATCCTATAATTACACTCATCTTGGTCTGTCCTTACATGACCACTATAGAATGTTCAGGATAACACTACAAGTATTACTACATTTAGAACCAAATACGATTTTTGATTCTTTTATTATATTTTTATTTTCAAATCCTTCCAGTTGCTAAGGAAATATAGCAGTGCCTTCTAGGAATAATTCCAATTTACGCTTGTATTGTTTTCTGTTGCTGTCAACCCCTCTTCCTATAGACAACTCAAACTGATCCATATTCCCACTACAACACAGTTGGGTTACAGTAGTGCTCGAATCTGGCCAATGCATGCTTTCTACAACTTGTCTGCACATAGTTCAGAAGTTAGCAGCTGGATTTCATTTTTGTTCCGATAGTCAACACCTTCTGTTTCTCTAAGTCACTGTGAGTTTCAGCACCAATAACAAGCTCAAAACTTGACAAAATATTCATATTTAGTGGGTTAAATGAAAGAGATCAGATCATCATTAACTTGCCAAGGGATCATATCATTCCACAACACTTTGGCAGTACTGCCCTCGAATCATAAATAACAGTATTTTCTAAAAAAAAAAAAGGGGGGGGATGGGGGTAGCTAAACACTTACATAAATCAGAGTGCTCAGTATTAAGATCTTGATCAGGACTTTGGCTCAATTTTCAAGCCTTTCCAAGTCCTCATAATGCTGTGATACTTATAACAAAGAAGGCAGATGGCTTGCTCTCTGAACATATGCTTTAAATGCCCTCTTTGCTATTTCAAAATAATGGACCAAATTTGCTCTCTAATACTCACAGGAAACTTTAAGGAAGCTGTCTCATGAAATATGAGGAAAACTGATCCAGTAGGGATTCATTCAGTCTTTAAAAAAATACATTTTCTAAACTTTCTTTTGAGCTCTAGCCTACATGCTAAAACAAACCAATCTTCAGTAAACAGGGAATATAGTAAGAAAAGACTCCTAACTAATACAATGATGTTTGGCAAAAGAAACAGATTAGAAGGCCAAAAAAACATCTGTTTCATTTATTTATACTAGAAAATACTGAGTTTCTGAAAGCTTATGTAGTTGACTATGGTTTAATTTTTGTGCAACTGCTAGATTTATTTTTATTCTTATTCCTATTATTACTATCATGTCGATGTTTTATTGTTAAAGCACTTTGCAATTATTAATTAGTTAATTTAGTCTAAATTATATTTATGCCTTTGTTTTAAATCCATGCTACTCGGAGTTAATATAAGCCTAAAATGCTATTTCGCCAGCCAATTATTCTCATTTCAAAAACAGTCTGTTGTCGATGACAGCACCTTTTCTAGGTTTTCAAAGAACATGTAATTCATCCTCAGTAGATACACACATTTTTGTGGTGCTGTTCACATAGTCTAACTGCACTTAAAAAGAGTCTCTGTTTAATATAGACATTTTATAAATGAGCCTTATTTCCATACTTCTATATTTCTATGCATTATGTTTAGTTTTGAAAGATTTTAAAGCTGTTTCCTGTATCTTACAGTATCTTCAAAATTCAGGAGTCTCATCAACATTCCAGATAAAACACACATGTGCACACACACACACACACACACTCTCTGACAATATGAACACTTTCATTATTATGGGAGTGCAAAGCTTAAACAGCTACTTTAAAACTTCATGTTCCCGTAGAAATTTCAACAAGTACCAGCTAGGTTCTAATGTAAAACAGTGTTTATGTTTAAAAATAAATGCAATAGTTATCCCCATATGTGTCTGGGACACTGTTAAGATGCATCATAATTAACAATGTTGAAAATAACAACAGATCTTTAGATCCAATCATTATTTGTACATAGACACAAATATCTGAGCAAAAGTGAAACTATTTTTGGGACAAAACGTTACCACATTTTTTTTTGCTAATAAAGATAAACAATTTGAGAAAACACTCTTTCCTTTTCACGATTCTAACTTTCACAATAAACGCAGCACAGAAACTAAATTCTCAACTTAGAAATATGCTGAGCATGTTCCCACAACGACTCACCAGACTCCCAGCCATGCTCCCCATCTTCTGCTTGGTCTTTCACTT
This sequence comes from Ellobius talpinus, assembly GCA_001685095.1. Lineage (NCBI taxonomy): Eukaryota > Metazoa > Chordata > Mammalia > Rodentia > Cricetidae > Ellobius > Ellobius talpinus. The sequence continues at coordinate 17,046 of LOJH01000078.1, read as the reverse complement.
CCCAAGCACACACAATCACACTTACCTGAACAAGTCTCAAACATCAGTCTATGTGGTTTTTTTTAAAATGAACTCTGTACCGATGCATTTTTTCTGTGTTTCTTTCTAACCCTCGGGAATGTTAAGAATTTAGGAAGAGAGCCACAGCTTAAGAGAGCAATTATTTGCCAGTAAATACTCAATTTGCTTGTCCTGTGATTTTTCTTCTAACTTGCATATTCAATAATCTGTCCCTGACTGCGTCATAAGCACAAAAAGTCTTTTCTCTAAAGGAGAACACTTTCGCCAATCAACCTTCAGCCATGCCAGGGCACAGCTCGTCAGGGTGATTTGTTAGCTTTAATTAATAATTCCACATGCTGGCCATTTTCACAAATAACACAGTGAGTCTGCGACGCAGAATGGCTATGATTTAGGCCGATAAAAATACAGTGGAATGGGGGTGGGGCAGAGTGGGAGAATTCAGACGCCGTTTATAAACACCTCTAATCATACTCTTTCAGTTTACAGTATAGGGACACTGCAGCTGAATTACCATGTTATGGTCACCAATTTGTACTCAGATGGAAGCCATATGTTCTTCCACTTTTATCTTCTAGGGCCTCCTGGGTGCCAACACTGTCACTGGGCAAACAACATTTACAAAGGAGGTCTCTTGCCTCGGGATTGCAAAAGTTTACTGCATGGTGAAGTTGAGGAATCAGACATATACAGCACTTCTCAGTGAGCTTGTGTAATAGCCAGGAACACAGAAGTTTGAGTTGTGTCTCCGTTTCTCTTAGGCTGTATGAGACTGGACATTTCAGTTAGTCCCTACAAATATTCTTAGGTCCAGTCCTCAAAACAGGAAGCAACAATGGGGGATTTGTTCAGGTAGGTCACAGTTACTGACTGTTAACTAATATACTATATTATATTATGGTCTAAGAATTCTGGTTGAAATTAAGACTTTCCCAGCTCACTGACACAACCCATGCATCTTTTAAAAGCATATAGATAAAAGTGCTTGAACAGAGCAATAAATCAGGTAGCATGCAAACTGAAGTGAGAATTAATATCACTTTCCATGTGGTTCTATCATGCAATCACTCACGGAAGTTCACTTGAGCCCTGCTGAGAAGATACATACAGAGTAAATAAAAGGACAAACAGCCAGAAAGAAATTCTTTCCTAAGATTAGAAAATGTCTCTCAAAGCAACTAACGAACTCAAGCATATTAATATGTTCATAATAAAATTCAAAAGGCTCACAATCACTTGAGGAAAACAAAAATACGGAGGAAATTTCATTCATGCCCCTTATCTGGTGTGTGTAATGGTAACTATTAATTGATTAGATATATATTTATTGAGAATCTATTTGGATTCAGAAACTGTAAATACTAGCACCAAGAGATGAATAAGGCATAGTCTCTGTTTACAAGAAGTTTATAATTTAATCACCAGAGGCTAAAGGAAAATATCTACCTCTAAACAGAAAACTATAAACACAGCACAAATATTCAGAAAAACATGAAATGGGGTTCTTCTATGTAACACACGAACTATTTCTGAAGGTAGAACTGGAGTACCAGTGGTGGAAGAACATTCCACAGGGAGGTAAAGCTTTGGAGCCTTTCTAAAAGTATTATCAGAATCAGATTAGCAGCTCTAGGAACTGAGGGTTAGTGCATAGTAACATCAGATAAGTGCCTTAGACAGTAAACAGCTCAGGATGGAAAAGCAAATCTATTAAGGAACAAAGTCCTCCTCAAACATAGTAACTTGTCTTCTTCAGGGAGGCGTGTGGCATCTCTAGTCTATGCACAGAGAGTGATGTGCATTGCCCTTCTGCTTCTCAATGTATTCCGGGTGTCTCAGCAAAGTACCGAGTATAGAAGTACATGCTGCCTTTTTGTGTTTTCTCAACCACTTATCTTTTGCTCACAACATGCATACATGATCACTTCTATTTATATTATGCCAAAAGATAAATCATATTTGCATGACTATTACAAGAAGGGGAAAGTATGTATTACTCAGTGGCCACACATACCTCCTGACAGAGAATGGCTATGCAGTACAAAGAGTTGCAAATGGTAAGTGGGGAAAGGAATGCTATGTCCTAAAATGGCTCCTTCAGAGCTGCTAAGTCCTTTTGGAAACTGGATGATATTCTTAGGGCTATTGAACATTTGTATTATATGATATGCAAAGTGTAAAGAAGCATTCAGAATACCAAACTAATAAATTGGTCCTATGTAGCCATTTAAAGAAATTATATAGTTCATTTATCCATTCATTTCGTATTTATTAAGCTTGTATTCATATACCAATCATTTATAATAATAATTAAGACTACTGAGTACTCTCTATATGTTGGTGACTGATGTAAGAATTTTATATAAACATATATTTATATAAACATCTCAATCACCATAAAAATTGAGGTAGATCTTATTTCCATTTTAATTTAACAAACAATGAAATTCACATGTAGTAAAGCTGGATAGTAAAACCCTAAATATTAAGACCTCTGTAACAAATACCTAATAAAAATAGCCTAATTATACTATAATTCCAAGGTCACATATACCATTGCTCATATTTCTTTAATCTAAGAAACTTAGATGGTTTTGAGTTTAATAGTGAATGTAAATGTACCCTCACAAATAAAACTGGAATGTAATATGATACTATCTCCAGGCTAGTAGGCTGCGTTAGGAGAAAAAAATGGAAAGTAGATTGTGTTAGACATGGGTTCAAGTGGTTAAAGCAAGCAAGCAAGCCAACAAGAGTGTGTGACACACTTCCCCTTATTCAAACCACATATACTTGTAGGAAGCAATGCAAAGTCATCTGTACCATGAGACACAGAAAAGACAGTAGTTTAAAAAGAGGAAGGGAGACTTTGGGTCAGAAATATCTGAGCCTGAATAATAGATTTTTCACTTATTAGTTACATGCCCAGGGTCAAAATATTTAGTTTCTCTGATTCTCAGTTCCCTCATTTCTAAACAACTATTAATGGACAAAAAAAAATACTTAAGATGTATAGCATTAAAACTCATTGAGAAGTACATAGTATATAGTATTTTAACTATCCAGAATGAAGCATAACACACAGAACCAAGGTTAAATAGTTTTTGGATCAAATGACACACAGCACTATTAAAGACTGCTTTAAACAATAAATATAAATAAGTTACTAAAACAAATTGGATTTGGTAGTCTGATAGTTTTTCTTTGAAGATGTTTCTAATATTTCTGCAATAGTTGTCTTTAAGAAACAGCTGACAGAATACAGATACAGGAATACATGTTTATGACAAATTCTTATATTTTAAAATTAATATAACATTGCTTTATTTATTTTTATTTATATGATTGATTGATTGATTGATTGATACAGCATTTCTCTGTATAGCCCTGTCTGTCCTAGAACTCACTCTGTAGACAGGCTGGCCTTGAACTCAGATTTGCCTGCTTCTGTCTCCTGAGGATTAAAGGCATGTGCCACCACTACCTGGCTAAATTTTATTTAAAAGAGACTGAATAGCTTGATTGGGACTTTATGTAGAAGTCACCAGTAAGTATAATCACATGTATCCTCCATACTACTATTCGTGTTTCTCTAACCCTGGACACTTTGATGCCTTTTCAGTATGTCTTCTGGCTTAGTAGAACCATCTTGCATTCAGCACGTCACTATAAAATAGGTATAATCATTTTTATCTTCTTTATCAAATGGTGTATTGATGTGAACTGAGACTACTACAAAATTATTGACATTATAAATAAAGTGTCCTGCCGGTAAATTTATGGATATGTAAATAATCTTGGTTAAATATTTTCACAAATATATACATAGATCAGCATAGCATACTGTACTTGATAAAATTATCTGTCAACAAAATATATATTAAAACAAGATATTTATATGAAAAGACGACATACAAATTTATTTTTAAATATGTTGGAGAATCTATTTTTCTAGTACGAAAGCATAAGATGAAGTAGATGTTTACAAGAATATCCAGACACTTATGGAAGGCAGCTATAAAAATGCAAGGGGTAGAACTGCTTTTGTTTTGTATGGATGGATGCACTTTATGGTGGCTCTAAGACCCCAGTAATGAGAAAACAGAATGGGGAAATGTTCTTTTCAGCACTGTTGTGTGATATACAAAATCAACTCATCATTAATGAGTTGGCAGACATGATAACCATGCAGTCTTAGAATCAGGTAGGTGAAGGCAGCCTTTCATGCTTGTCATACCTGCTCCTGAAGTGTCCTCTCACTGCTCCCTCCCACCTCCTAGTTTTTGTCATGTACTGCCAGGTGGGAGTAATGACCAAAAGGAAGGACAAAACAAACAGAACCACTTACTGTGGCAGGAGCCACTCCAAGGATCAAAGAGCTGATTCTGCTGTGGCTGCCAAAATCACTGCCACAGTGGGAGGCTCAACAGCATGGTGTCCTGAGAAGCACAGGGCCCCCCTGGTTGGTTAGCACATGGGGCTACAGGCCCTGCATTCTGCTCAGGAGGACAACCTGTTAAGACTAAAAGTCCACATTTCCTCACCCACTCACAGCCTTTGATCTTAATTCAACTGTAAGCTAGTATTTTATCTATTGAATAACCTAAGTCTGACGGACACTGTAGATAAAAACAGTTTACCATCCAACATGATTTCATACCTTACTCAATTCGAAAATAGTGGATAATTTCTAAGGCAAGAACTAGGCAAGGCAGTCAGTTTTGAACATCTTATTTGCTATATTCTTAGTTTAATTATAACCTCATATATTATGCCAATTTTCCAATATTATCATGATAACTTATAGGCCTATCTCAAAATAGTTTAAGAACCTATAATATGGGCAGATTTCTGGGGTGAATAAAACAGATGGCAAAAAGTGCATGGCACTCCCACATGGCCCTTCACTTGTCAGGAACTCTTCCTCGGGACCAGTCCATTCTTCCTTAATACAAAACAGTATTGGATTTGAATGGCATCTAGATGATTTATTACATAGAACACAGACTTTCAGTTTTAAGTAATTCTACAGGACACTGATTTAAAAAAAAGTTATATTCAGTGCACAGAGAACAGCAAGTCTTCAGCTTCTTAGAAACATCTATGGGCTGGGTGGTGGTGGAGCACACCTTTAATCCCAGCACTCGGGTGGCAGAGGCAGGTGAATCTCTGTGAGTTTGAGGACAGCCTGGTCTTCAGAACAAGTTCCAGGACAGGCTCCAAAGCTACACTGAGAAACCCTGTCTTGAAAAACTAAAAAAGGAAACATTTATGGAAGGAAGGTAAACATGGAGCTACTGATATTTATTTAAGATGGCAGCTTAATGAGGATGGGATAACTAACAAACATTACTGGTGAAGAAAAGGCTACCTTATAAAAGAATCATGGCGTAAAGAATTTGCATAAGCAGGATTTGAAACTATACCATAATTCAAAGGCAAGTGTTTAGATGAGAAGTTGAAGATGATTCTAAGTGTAATGACTCCTGGAGACAAAGTCATGAGATTAAAAAAGAGTAAGAGAAGGTAGGAGTGGAAATAATAGGGAAGTGAGTGCAGAAAGAATGCTGGTATTGAGAATAAGACAAAGCCCTAAAATGAGCTTAGAAAACTCCCAAGAAGCCTTGCACAAGCAGGGCAAATTCCTTAGTGGGAGAATTCTTGCTTGAGGTGCATGATGCCCTGGGTTCAAGTCCCTAGTAGCATTAAAAAAAGGTAAAAAGTTCTCTAATGAACTAGATAGATGGCTCAGTTCACTTGCTGTTCTTTCAGAGGACCTGCATTTGTTTCCCAGAACTCAAATTGGGAAATTAACTGCCTGTAAATTCAGCTCTAAGTATTCTGACACTCTATGGTAACTGCACATATGTGGACGAGCATGCATGCGCGCACGCACACACGCGCGCGCACACACAAACACACACACAGAGCACATTATATGGACACATACAATGTTTTTAAACCTTCTTCAAAATATAGCAACAACAAAGAAGTTGTGAATTAAATGAGTGAAATAAACTCTTCTAAAAGTGATGTTTAAGTGCTTTTATGTAAAAAGCTTACTTTTCTTAAAAGAGTCAATGGTGGATGGTGGAATAGGAAGTGTGTGTGTATGTGTGTGTGTTAAGCACATACAGCAGGTAAGTCAAGAAAGAATAAACATAAAATAGGATGTCAAACTATATGAACTATTCCACTGCAGTGTTTAAGAAAAATCAACAGAAATGACCAAATAGTCTTAGCAACTTTTTTTACTACACAGTTTAAAACTCTACCTTTTCTAACTGGCATTAACATGTTATTCAGCCAATTATCAAATTAATTCAAAGAATAATCAACTTGACTTTTTGACAGTAAGTCAGTCCACCTGGAAAAATAAAATTCTACAAGAAAACTCTACTTAGCAACATTTTGATAATGCAATCATCCCTTTCTTCCTTTCTAAAACTTATTTTTACTAAAAAATAGCTACGATACAAATATACTGTTGGGTGTAAAGAAAATGTAGTTCCTTTATACAGTAATAGCATGTTTCAACCTGTAATGTGAATTCATTTTCTGTTCTCCATAGAACTTGGAGATGGTCCTGTCTATGTCTTCTAAAGAGATCAGTTATACTACTGAATAGAATAATTCCACATTCGTTTAATCTATTTAATATAATACTTATTCCTAAATCAATTATTTATTGTATTCAATGAGAAAATATTTTCTAGATGAAGATCAAGCAGAGAGCCAAAATGTTGAAAATGAATGTGAATGACACATAGCTATTAATTTTCCCCTAATTTCTCCACGACTTCTGATATAAAAATAATTTCTTCAGAACAGTAGCACTCTTAGATAGAAGACAGTGCAGAATGTTCTGAAAATTGAAGTGGTAAGAAAGGTGATAATGTTTGAATCAATGAGAAGGACAAGAAAAATTATAGCATTCAATAAAGTTTGACCATCACTTAAAGTAGGCTCTGGAGAGGTCAAAAAAAAAGAGGGAAAAAAGACAAAGAAATAAAAAAGAAAGGAAAGAAAGTTGAAGAAAAAAGGAGGGGAAGGAGGAGGGAAGGAAGGGAGACTGGAGATAAGGGGAAGGAAAGGAGGACTAAAGAAAGAGAAACCAAAGGAGTAACAGTAGGGATGAGAGGAAGGAAGGGTCACCCCTTCCTTCTGGTTAGCCCTTTCTTCTTCCTTCTTGTCACCCATGCCAATTCAAATGTTTGGATTATAACTGGAATAGTTAGGAAGAGACAGAAGTAGGGTTACTTTCAACTGAACTGGACACCCAGCTCTTTAATTTACAAAGCTCAGTTGTTGTATGGTCCAGTGGCTCCTTCAGGAATAAATAATGATAAACCTTATCTCCAAAGAGAGGATAAGAGAAAGCGCATTACAAATGCCTGTAGATAATGCACACAGTTATGCACATGTGTGCTGGTGAGCATATAAATACACAAATATGCACACATACATGATACATACATGTATGTATATGTATGTATTCAAAGCACTTAGCAAACTTTAAAATTCAACCCAATAGCTTACAATCATCCATTAGCTGAAAAAACCTTTATTTATTTATCTCTGTCAAATCAAAATAGATGCCTGAGAGCAAGGATTTGGAGACATGGAATGGAACACGAAAACAGCCAGCTGCTAACACACACACACACACACACACACACACACACACACACACACACCTGCCATCATGACTCCCATTTAACCAGGATGCTCCTGAGTTTTGTAATTCATTGTTAGTAAAATTTAGAACTAAGTAAGATATAACTTTACTAATGAACTAAATAACAAAGTAGAGAAAATTATCAAGCAAGATATATTATAGCAATTCCATATATTTTGAACATTAATTCTAAATTCCTCCCTTTCAGTCACTTCAGTGATAACTAATACTGTCCTGATTAGCTTTAGCACAAGTAATAACATTAAAACCAACTACATACTAATTTGCTTGTTTTCTTTACTAGTTACTTAATACTGTAACTACCAACTCCTCAGACATACAAAAAAACCACAACTACAACTGCCACAAAAATAGAGCAATAAATTAGTTTCCATTTTTATCTAGACTTCATGTTTGAAGATGCAGACCATTCTTTAACCATAATAACAGGAATCATTTCATAAAAATGTTTTCCATAGGAATTTATAATTTTTCGGTGCCTTAAGTTAGCTTCAGGTCATTTTATTGGAACATCAATTGTACAATATAAATGAGAGAAGTTTCGTTCTTATTTTAATAGGTGAGGAAACTGAGGCCACAAATGACTAACTGACATTCTTAATATTATATATCTAACGTGAAAGAGTAAAGGTGACAATTAATTGTGACATAGTAATTTTATGCTGTCCTATACTTCACTCAGTGTTCATCACATATAACTTGTTTAGACACCAACACTTTCTTGTTTTAGAAACAAAGGAGGATGCTATGTACGTTCATGTGAGTTTATAGGTACAAAATTTGTTCTCTTATGGGGTATTCTGTACAGAGTACAGTCACTATTTAAGAAGTGAAACAGATATAATAGATATACCTAAATGACCTGAATGTACTTTATATATGTTCGGAAGATTTGCATATATCCTATGAATGTGTCCATGCATGGGGGCTACTGTGAGTTTATTTGTCCTATTAGAACAACAATAATGCTTCATTATGTCTGTATCTTATTATTAATTATACAATTATGAATACTCAGAAATCAATTATAAATTAAACCAACATAAATACATGAATAGCACAACTGAATGTATTTTGAGAAAAATATAAACACATATTTACCTTCAATTATCCTTGCTTTTAGTGGATAATTGACTATGTAAGTAAGATTTATTAAATTAAAACTAGATTCTGACATTTGAAACATTAATAAATATATCTTCATGATTTATTTGCAATTAGACTAAAATTTGTAGTTAGTATTCAAGTTTTACAATTCGACTGTGCTAATCATTCCATTTTTACTTGGGAAATTCTGCTTATTTACTGGAAACTTTCCTTCCTTATCTTTCTAATCTCTGGACATTTTCTTTTAAATTATATTAGGTTCTAAGTTGCTGGCAAACTCAGTTATTCCTTAGTAAAACAATATAAGAGAAACCATAATCCTGTAGAATTGCCGGAATTTCTTTCTTAATATCCAAAGAAACCCCATATCCCAAACATCAGAGTCAACCTCGAACAATGTTGTCAGATGCATGTGAATGTTACCTCCAATTCCTGGCCTTATTCTTATTGCCCATGTTTCTACTTGGCCTTATTGTTCAAGTTGGACAATCAGTTTTACCAAGTACTATAAGCTATATTAGGAAAAAAGTATACTAGTCGTTTAGGTAAACTGACTTACTTCTGGGAACACTCTCAACTCCAACACTCAGAATTACCTGAAAAATACATCATTGAAATGGCACACTCTTACAATTTTCTGTAATAAACAAAACAATTACACCTCCAAAATACAATTTCTATAAATCAATACCCAGTACATCTAGTACATGATCCTGTCACAGTGTATGTGAGAGGAACGATACTGGTGTAGCTATGGTTACGGTCATTCAAACAGTGAGACTATTAAAGACCATGCAGACGGGCTCATTCAAATCAACCTAAACACAGATAACTTTTAGGACTAAAATTTAAAAAAGAGATTTAGTAGAAGGGGAAGTCAGAGGGATCCCACAGGATTTGAGACATTACTGCTGGCCCTGGGATATGAGGACAGCACTCATGGAGCTAAGGATGGCCTTGGATAGTCAGCAGCAAGGAAAGGGGGAGCTTCATTTCAGAGCTATGAAAACAGGAGTTCAGAAGTGGGATCTTTTTCAGACCCAGAAAGAACACAACCAATGCAGACCTTTATTACAGCCTCATGAAACCAAGAACAAAGAAACTGGTGAGAGCCAAGGTAAACTCCTAGAGAACAGTGAAATAATAGATCTGTTGTAAGTGCTAAGTTGATGGTAATTCGATATAGCAGGAACAGAAAAATATATTATCCCAGATCACAGATCCATATAGATACATTAGCTTCAATTCATATGGCAGAGTTGGGCCAGGAACTACCCTATGAAAACAGGTAGTTCTTGGCACTATACATCAATTTTTTCATTCTTAAAATTGTATGTATGTATGTCTATGTTCATACACATTTGTTTATCTACTTTATCTGTAGGGGTCTTTGCCTGCATGTATGTCTGTTCACCATGTGAAGGACTGGTAATTGCACAAGCCAGAAGAAGGGGACAGATGCACTAGAAGTGGAGTTATAGAGAGTTCTGAGGTCCCTTGTGGGTGTTGTGAACTGAACTCTGTTCCTCTGGAAGAACAGTCACTACTTTTAACAGCTGAGGTCTCTCTCTAGTCCCATGCCCTTTTTTTTTAAATTTCACTTGTTTTTAAATCACATTCCAGAGAAAGTGGAGTTCTACCAGGCTTATGGACAGACCATAAGGAAAGGATGGAGTACTCAATGTTCTCTATCAGTATTATAAATTTGCCTTTTTTCATAAGCAAAGATATTATCAGAGCAGTGCTACAATGTCATAACCACTAATAAAATGTCTTTTAAAAATAAACAATCTGAAGACAGTCCAAATGACTACAAAGGCACGATAAGGGATATTTTAAAACTACTGAAGACAAAAGGAAACTCAAATATATGCAGATGGTATGTAAACGCAGTGTGCTTTTGCCATCACAAAACTCGTGTAATAATCATGTATCTAGTGGAGGCTGTCTTCACAACTCTGTTGTTTTAACTTCGACACAGTGGCTGTGTCTTAATCTACTGCTATTTCAGTCAACAACTGTACTCCACAGTTTCCAGCATGCTTCTCTAGCAATGGCCTGGCCTGGGAGGAATTCTGTTACATCAGCTCTGTCACTGCCGCTAAAGGTAGTCTTAACTAAATCTCTATCGTTCTATTTATAAAAGACTCACTAGCCAAAGGCTGGGGTAAAAACTTGACAGCTCAGAGAGGCTGGGTCAGAACTCGCTAACGTTTTCTCCTTGCTGGCTTCTCAGAAAGATCTAAGTTTAGACAAACCAGAAAAAGCTGAGCCACTCCAAACCCCACCCTACTACTTCCTGTGTTTCTCCTACCTCTTCCAGATGCCCTCTGATGCTCTATGATTACTTTCTGTTAACTAGTTGCTAAAGGCGGCCTCCTAACCCAAGGTTAAGTTTATTTCATTAATGCAAATGCAAACTCAGGGTTCACAGTGTGATCGAATATCCCCCAAAACAACTCCATATGTTACCTGAACTGGCTTTCAGAAATACTTTCCTCAAGGAAATCACCAGAATATTGCTTTAGTAGAATAAGACAATATTGGAAGAAAGGCTATGATATCCAATGACTTGCAGCATGGGAGGTTAGGAGGCCACTATCCTCAAGGATTTACACAAGCTCAGCTCTGAAGGTTTTGAGGTATAACCAACAACAATAGCCTTAAAGTAGAAACTTTTGTCATCAGCTAGTGATCTTTTCACAGGAAAGAGTAAATGCTCACTTGGGTGGCGCATATCTGACTTTGCAAATGTATCTCGGTATGGGATAGTACAAAAGAAAGCAGAATAGAAAGCAAATGCCACAACTAAGTATTTTTGTAGAGACGGGGTCAGTGCAATGTTTTCCTCATGAGACAGAAATGCTCTGAGATAAAACTGATCAGTCCTATACCTTGCAGATTTGCCCTCATTTTCACAGGGCCACAGGAAGCAGAGTTCTCCTGGCCTCAGAGCACAGTAGTAGGCCAGGTGAGGAACACCACAAACCCGTCTCCATTTCTGAATGTCCTTTTCTGTTTCCCATAGGTCTCTGCAAATTTATTAAAACTCTGGAAATTTTGTAAACAGATATCATAATTTTGAGGGGTTGTAAAGCTCCTATGTGGCAAATTAATCCCCATTTTATGACTGTCCCCATTTAGTATTTCTAAAGGGGGTGGATAATAAATCCCGCCAACTCTCTCTTTAGGGGCTATTCAGATACTAAATAAACCAAGAACATTTTAAAATGCAGTCTCACAAAAATCTGCTCTGCTTAACCTTCTCTCCTTCTTTAAAAAATAAGAAAGGCATGACGTTCTTTTTTTGTTAATTAATTCATTTTAGACAATTCCTTAAATTTTCATTTTAATAAATTTTTGTGTGGGTGCATTAATTACTTTCAAAGATGCTTTACAACTGTTACCTATTAAAAGCCTTTGTTAGTGAGTAAAAAAAAAAAAGAAAAAAACCTTCCAGAGTG
>LOJH01000077.1:66424-85580 GCA_001685095.1 Ellobius talpinus | reverse complement strand
AGAGGCAGGGAGGAGAGCAGAGAAAAATGTAGAGCTCAATAAAATCAATAAAAAGTAAGGAATAAGTTTTATATATATCATCCATATATAACATATATGAATACACCACATAGCATTCATTCATATATAGCATTCATATTTACTGATACATAGCCTACTATGTGATTGCCAAGTAGAGGGCTTTATAAGACACACTGTAGAAAACAGATGCCTTGTCTAGATTGGACACCAGTTTTTGTGCAGTGTGCATAGTTGGTCTAGTTGGTAGAGGATAGGAAATCAGGACCCTTTTCATGTACTTGCCTTGCAGAATCTGACTTTTACACTGGAGTGTCTTGGGCCTTTGGTCAGTGTGCTGACTCAGCATACTGAAAGACACTTTCAGGAGGTGCTAGCATCTCTCAGAGTACTTGGTGTCTGCCAGGGGTGTGGCTGAGACACGGAAGCCATCTTAGTCCAGTGCTATTGTGATTCATTCACTTTCTCTGCTCAGGAAGAGGACTGTTGGGGTTAGTGTGTGGGTTTTTTTTTCTTCTATTTTAAGAATTGACTGTTCTGAAACAATAGCTCTAAACGGTGCCTGCCTAGTTCCTTGATTGTCTCAAGACAAATATCGCCAACTCCATTGTCTTTTCCTGATCAAGGTCTTTTCCTAATTTTTTTAAAATACGTATTGTCTCTGCCTAACAACAGGGAAAACGGTATGCTTGGTGGAACAGAACATTTTGATTGATGGTGAGAGGCCTGGAGTGATGTTGGAGGGCCCAGGTTCAGGGTGCAACGGTGGTAGCAGGGCTAAAGGCGATGCTGTTAATAAAGTTAATAACACAATCGATCTGGTTCATGTGTAAAACAGCTAAAAAGCACAAAAAGGCGATGAGCCAATAATAGCTGACTCTCAGCGGATAGGGCTGATCATTCCAGCATCTTATTATTTCTTGGTCTAATTTGGGATGAATATAATTTTACCAAATGGTTGGTTTAGCATACTTCGTGAATCAAAATGACGATTCCTGATCCTTCCTGGAAGTCGTTTCGTCTAAGGAATCTCTGTGTGTGTGTGTGTGTGTATGTGTGTGTGTGTTTATCTCTGTGTGAGTGTCCCTTCTTCTCTCTCTCTCTCCATCTGTATGTGAGTGAACTTATATATTGATGTAAGTGAAGGGCAGATGATGACGTCTGTTTTCATCTGTTAGAAGCTGTGTACCTTGGTTACTGTTCAACAAAGTCTCTCAGTAGCCTGGAGATCACCGTGTTGTCTGGGCAGAGGGCTCCAGGCATCCACTTGTCTCTGCCTTCTCAGTGCTGGGATTGCAGGTGCAAACCACTACACCTGGCAGTTACACGGGGGCAGGGAATCCAAACTCTGGTCCTCACGCTTGTGTAGCAAGTGCATTACTGACTAGTCTATCTTCTCAGCCCCTGAAGATAGTGTGTTTACCATTTCAGCCTGACCAACATTACAGAACACCCAGCTACTGAAAACTACAGTAGACTGGAAGCTGCAGTCTTGTCTCTTTCTAGATTAACTTGTTCTTAGATGAGAAGAGAATTTGTGTTTAAGTTATGTACATTCTGAGCATCCAGCTATGCATTATTCTTTTAGACTATTTGAGTTTTCTTAATTTCAGGTTAAAGATTACTAGCAAATGGGAAAGCAGAAGCCAGAAGGTACAAGGTTCTAGTTTCTGAGGCTGGCGATAAGTTCCCTAAGACAGCCATCTTGCTGCTGGGTATGCTCCCCAGGTTGCCCTCAAGATCTTAGGTTCAAGCTGTCCTCTTGCTCAGTTTCCTGAATATCTGGAGCTCCAGGTGTGCGATACCGTGCCTACCTACTGCTCTGATGGTCATAATTGGGAGTGAGCAGGTGGCTCAGTAAGGACACTAGGATTTACTTGCCTCTTTTCTGAACTCTTGCCTCGATAGAAGATACAGATCTGGAGTTAGGATGTTCTGAATGTCTCTATGTATTTTCACATCTGGGTGGTGCATGCCAGTCATGGTTCACAAAACCTTTAATGCTGGGTATTAGCCTAGGCATTCTCAAGGCATGAGTCATATGCTACCTTTTCAGAGATGGGAAGATGAGGCATTGCCCAGAGCCCAGCCCACTCGCCTTCCCATTGGTCATCATCACACTCAGTGTGGCCTGGGTATGGGTCCTCAGTGGACTGGGTGCAGCAGTCTATAGCAGGAGTCCATTCTTGATCCTTATTAAAGCAAAACAAAAGGGCCATTCTTTATGAAGTTTAAAGCTTAAGCAATTGCTTAAAATTCTTTAGTCCCATGACATTTGCCTAGACTGGAAACTCTGCCCTCCAAGATGGTTTCCTCCTTGGTACCCGCCTCTGGATCCCAGCAGTCTGCCTCCAGGTGATGGTTTGATGTGAAGCACAGCAGGGAAGGAGTCAGCAATGCAGTTCCTGCCGTTCTCTCCAGCTGCAGAGGTTGTTAGTGCCTAAGAACAACTTGTCTGACCGCTCTGGTTATTTGTCACAGATGAATTTCACTGAGAGCTTGGGTATTTTTTCTTTTTTTTTTGAATAATGATTTCCTTTATAATTTAAATAAATATTTTTGTCATAATTTGCAAACATGTAATTTTCCAAAACCCTGGAATTTTATTTCTCCTTCAATTATGCATTTCTATCACCTTGAGGTCTGCACGGCACCCGGCTTTCCCTTTCTTTCCTGTGAGTTTTTACTTATTGACATCAACTCAGAGATCTAATATTTTTACCTGTCAAAACCAAGAGTGCTATGTTAACTTTCTTGGGCAGATGTGAGCAAACGTGTCCCACGCAGTGTCCCTTGAGTGGAGGTGAAGAAAGCAGCCATGTTGCCGAGGAGGAGGGCCTGCCTTGTCCTTCGGGCACGCTAACATCACAGGCTGCTGTTGGCCGAGTAGAAACGTGACTGTCTAGGATAGCGTTGCGCCCGCCACTCAGTTTTGAACACATACTGCTTACATTTACAACTTCTAGAGTGCAAGTGGAAAGCATGCTCCACCCCCCTTTCCTTCCTTGGCATTTAGCTTCTTGAGTTGTCTGAAGGCCTACTAGGCTCTCAGAACTTTTCCCTTGCTATGGTCCTTGCTACCTCCAGCTCAGCCTCCCGAAACTGTGTTGAGTAATTCTACAGAAAGTGTCTGAAAGGTCCATTCACCCCTTTTATTAATGATGATCTTAGCTTCCTTGAACTGGGGTAAGTGTCTTCAAGTGATTGCTGTTTATTGTGAGGACAATAACAATGTATGTTCATCTTACAGTGTCTAAGTCTAGAAAGCATCACCTTTGGAAAACTTAAGGAAGATAAATTTATGCGTGTTGCTTGAGTAAATGAGAAAAGTGGTTTGTATGCTCGAACTTAGGAGTAAAGTATTCCCCTAGCTACACGTTCTGCTTCTTCTGCTCAAATTTAGCAGTAAAGTGTTCCCCTAGCAACACTTTCTGCTTCTTCTGCTCTTGTCACCTTCAGTACTGGGGTGGCAGGCTCCTGGGTAACAGTAAGCACCACCCCTGCACAGTGTACTGAAGAAGACCTCAGAGGGGGCTAAAGAGAGGGCTCAGTTAGCAAAGTGTTTATGGACCTGAGTACATGTGGAAAACCGCAAAGTGATGTATGGTGGTGTGTACTTGTAATCCTAGTGCTCGGGGGCAAAGCAGGTGGGCCCCTGGGCTTCCTGGCCAACCAATACAGCCTACATGGCCTTTCCAGGTTGGTGAGAGACCCTGTCACCAAAGGAAGATGGCACCTGAGGAATGATAATGGAAGTTGTCCTTTGGTATACACACACATGAATGTGTACCTGCAAGCACATGTACACCTATACACAGAAACTGACACACACTCGCAGACACACGCATATTCATACTCACATATACACATGCACATACTCAGACACACAGATACACAAACACACACACACACACTCACACAAACACACACACAATAAAAGAAAGAGCTCAGGGGGATTAATGAATGTGTCTGGTTCTCCACTCTATCCTGCCTCTCCACTAGGCTCAGTGCTTGATGTCCTGTTTCTGAAAGACATTGACCGTGACTTCTTGTGTACTGTATCTTTCAGAGTTGCCCAAGGACTAGATTAGTTGATACATGTCAGCGAATTCTGTAGATGCCAAGCAGTCCATGCAGCCTGATCCCCTGTGATTTCCCTGTAAGTCCTCTCGTCTTTTGGGAGGGAACAAAATGTGAAGAGTTTTTCACATTTTTCCACCGTCTCTATGTGAAGCTTTGCCATTGAGTAGACACGTAAAAGCATTCTCTTGTTGTTTTTATTGTGCTAAGATAGGCATACCATAAACTTTATCATTTTAACCTGTTTGGGTGTGGGGTTCTATGGCCTGAACTATTATATGCTGTTGTGTAACCACCGCCATCTGCTTCTTTTCATTTTCCAGACTCGGTCCTAGTTAAACGGTCACTTCCTGTTCTCCTTTTCTCCATCCCAGTTTACTTTCTGTCTATGACCCTGAATGTTCCAGGGACCTCACAGGAGTGGAAACACATAGTGTTACCTTTCCGTGACTGGTGTCTTTCATCTAGCACATGTCTTCAAGGTTCATCTGTACTGGACCATGTGCCAGAGCCTCTTAAGGGATGAGTAATGCTCCATTTTATGTATGGCATGTGCGTATGGCCACTCACTGGCCACCCAGTATAGCTCACATACTGACTGATTGGCCAGTGAGCCCAGGGAACCACTCTGCCTCCCCGGAACTAGGATTATTTGTATGTTCCCCTTTCTTCGTCTATTTATCCATCACTTGATTTCTTCTTTAAATCTCATGGCTGTTATGATTATGGAAAAAAGTCATCTCTTTTCAAATCTTCCTTTCTCTCCCTGTCTGTCTCTCTCTCATTGTGTGTGTGTGTGTGTGTTTGTGTGTACAAATACTGTACCTATTGTATGTGTGGACACATGTAGTATATATGTCTCTGTGTACATGTGCGGTGTGTGCATTTGCCTGTGGAGGCTAGAAGCTGATATCAGTTGTCCTTTGGGTCTGGTCTCTTCCTTATTGTTGGAGACAGTGTCTCTCATTGAACTCAGAGCTCACAGACTGGCTAGGCTGCCTGGCCAAGAGCTCCAGGGATCCATCCACCTGTCTTCCTGCTCTCTGCACTAGGGTTACAGCTATATGTGACTATGTCCAGCTTTTAAATGGGTGCTGGAGATCAGACCTCTTTTCTTTTGAGTCTGTACCTGGGGGTATAAAATGTAGGCTGCCTTTTATTCGGAGAGGGTGGGACTATGCCCCGGCTTTATGATTTGACTTCAATGACTATTTCTGGGGCTTTCTTATGTGTCCTGAACCTGTCCCATGACCATCTCTAGGCACCTCATGCATGGCTCATATTGTCAAGCCTAAGCTGCTTAGTTTGTGAAACATTTTGTGTATGTGGGCCCCATGGTTCTGCCCTCACACAGACCTTAGATAGATTGTTCTACCCACAGGAACAAAGGCAGAGAACGCTCTGCTGCCGGTGTGCCACCCTCTCTCAGTCCTTTCCCTAACCTTCCAACTCGAGCTATAATTTAACTTTCTCACCATTTCCCAGGAAGAAAATGACTCACAGGGGTAAACAATGTTTTCCCTTGTGGAAGCCTCATATCTTCAGGTGAGGGTCCCCTTTTAAGCAGACTGTCTCCTCTGCATTGGCCTTGTCTGTAGAGATTCCCTGGTAGAAATAAAAGAGCTGGGGTATGTGCGGAGCAGGGTAGTGGCCAGTAGAGAGGAGAGGCCTGAGGGTAGCTATTGACCCACACCTAACAGATGCTTGCAGCACTGAAGGGATTCTCTGTTCTGGAGAAAGGACTTGGCAGATTGGAAAGATGCCCAGGGTGGGGGAAACCAATAAAACCCACTGAGTTAGCAGCATTGAGAAGGGTTTTATAGTCTAAAGAATGATCTATGATAGCCCTGCTTTTGATTTTTAATGAGTTTCTTATCTATACAGCAGGTGAAAGTAAAGGAATAAACAGCAAGTAGCAGATGGGTGGAAGCAGAGGATTGTTAGCAAACCATCTTCCAACAGGGCGCTCAAAACACAAACAAAACCCTACCAGAGGTGACTAGAGCGGCCCACTGGAGAGAGTCAAGAAAAGATAACATTAAATCATGGGCTTATAAACACCCAGCAGAAAACGACCAGGGGAAGAACTGTTAGAATTAGCTGAAATTCCTATAGGGTTTCCCTTTGGGTGAGTTGTTTTAAGTAAATGAACAAACAGTGCAGAAAGATGACATTATCTAGTTGGGTGCTTACAGTTCTGAGCAGGAGTGATTGGGGAAGCCCTGCTGTAACAGTCATGACTAAGTTCCCAGATTGAGAGTTCCAGGCAGAGCTGAGCTTTCTTTCTGCAGGTGAGTTTCTGTTTTCTCACCATGGGGTAAACAGTAGCAACCTCCTTGGAAGGAGTTCACCTTCTAGCTGTTCTCAAAGGCGCAGTGCTTTTACTCCTGGGCTATTTGTTGTTACCTTTCCTCCATGTCACAGTTGGGGGAGGGTCAGGCTGCCCCAGAAAAGGGGTCTAGAGGACACTTGAAAACAAACATGTTAGAGTCTGGGACCAGAAAGTTCTCCTTACTCCCAGAGTTCACTTTGAACATGTTCAAACAGCATATGACAATTTCATGGTATAAGAGCATTACAGGGAACTGAGTGGAAGACAAAAATAAATGAGCAGACTCTGGTGTGGAATTACTCCTGGTGTGGGAGGCCTGGTCTTTCCCTGGTGAGATTTCTTATTTTCAAGCAGTGCTTCCGTGATGGAGGAGGGATCTGGTGTCTGAGTACTCAGGTCTTCTTCACCTTCATTGAGTAAATCTATCCTTGGACCAGAAGTGATGAGAAGCACATGCCATGGGCTCTGAGCATGTTCTGAACTGGTTTTCTTGGGTCAATTTCCTTCATAGTGAGCAGATATCATAGGGACTGTCTGCCTCCATAGATTAGTCTGTGAGACCTGTTGCGAGGCTGTGTGTATTTATATTTAATAATGATTATATTTAATAATAATTATATTTAATAATGATTATTTTAAGTGACTCAAGAATCTGCAGGATATAGCCGTCTGAGTAAATAATTCTACTTACGAATTCTTTATAGATTTGGGCAGAAGGTTCTTGCTGGAATTTCCCATTTGACTGTTTCATTGAATGATTATCTCCTGCTCTGAATAATTAGATTCAGGTCATGAAAATGGACATTTTTGCTTGAGAGTTCATGTTCTAGTGGGAACATTATCCCAAAGACTCATAGTCCAGTGTACCAAGCAGATGTGAATCCTGTCCCCCTTTTTTCTGTGTATGCTTAAGAATATCTTTGCTGGTGGCTAAAGGATGCGGGGTCTGTTTCTAAGCTTGGACAGTGCAGCCTGACCATGCCATCCCTGGGAAGAGATGGGCTCTTTGGCTCCACACATCCTGGTTACAGTGTGTTTCTCTCTTGTCAAAGACTTGGATTTATATTTTCAGATGGGCTAATCATCATCACTGTATGGTCCTTGTTTGTTTGGCTTGCAAAGGAAATAAGCTACCGAATGAAAGATTGTCTATCCCTACCAATGAGTTAACCCAAGTGCCAGTCCCTCCTGTAGTGCCAGCTCACACTGTAATTACATCCTTACCTATCTGTGAGAATTAATTCGGTGTTTGTGAGGCAATCTGGAAAAGTCTGTGGGTGAGAGTGTCTCTATGGACTTGGAGAATTTTAGTCTCTATGACTTTCTGGTCTACATGGTCATGCTATGACTACCCCTTTTTCCCTGTGGGGGAACGTCTTCAGGGAATGTTCTTGTTGCCTACCAAGGGACCCTAACCTAACCATGCTGTATAGCAGGGTGACAAGAGGCACTTCAAAGTGGCCAACCCACAGCAGCTTTCACTGCTCCTTTGTTCCTGTGTTGACATCTACTGTCTCTTTGCATTGAGGTACAGTTGTCCACATGACTTTCTTCTTCTAAGGACATTTGGGAAGGAACCCTGCTGGAC
The DNA here is from genome assembly GCA_001685095.1 of Ellobius talpinus. Lineage (NCBI taxonomy): Eukaryota > Metazoa > Chordata > Mammalia > Rodentia > Cricetidae > Ellobius > Ellobius talpinus. The sequence continues at coordinate 77,562 of LOJH01000077.1, read as the reverse complement.
ACCATATAACAGTAATGCTTGTGGTCACGCTCCTTGTTACTGTGCTGAGATCAGAGGGGCCATTCTGCAACCAAAACCTCTCACTCTAACCCTTCTTTTTCTCCCTTTCTGTTCACAGTGGGGCCTTTTCTGAAGTGGTTTTAGCTGAAGAAAAAGCAACTGGGAAACTCTTCGCAGTGAAGTGCATCCCAAAGAAGGCGCTGAAGGGCAAAGAGAGCAGCATCGAGAACGAGATCGCTGTTCTTAGAAAGTAAGTACTGGAGAGAAGGCTCTCCTCCATCTTGTCTGAGCATCCTCTGGAGCAGGGGTAAGGCCTGGCACTAGGCTGGCTTCACAGGCATGGGAGAATCCACCAGCTCCCAGCCTGCAGAAAGAGATGGAGCCCACAGTTGACGGGTACTCATGCAGTCCTCTGAAAATGCTTTCCTATAGCTCCAGTGTCTTACACTGTAGTAGTCAAGAACAGAGTTCTTTCCAAAGGGCACAGTTGCAGGCTGACTTGATTTTGAACTGAAACCCCACCCTTCATCACAGCTGAGTGACCCTAGTTGGTTCCAACCGCCCAGCCTCCCTTATAAAGTAGACCTCAGATCATTTCCATTGCATAGTGTGCTGAGAATTACAATTATTATTGCCATTGGTATTGCTTTATTTTTTTAGATGGATGTGAAGCTGGCAAGCCCTTGTCCAGCCCCGCACATGTATAGTTTGTATGCGACATAGCTTGGAATATCAATCCCTCCTGTGCTGTTTCTACACTTTGTGGTTCCCCATTCCCTTTCCCTGACACCCACACAGCACTGGGCATTCCAGAGTTTCCAAAGAGCTTCACTTCTTCATTGAATCTTTCTCCTTCCCATGTGTAATAAAATCAAATGAAAATCTCATCCCCTTCAGTACAGCGCTACACACAAGCATTCTGATGACATCTGATCCCTCCCCCATGGATGGTCTTCTACGGTTGGTCCTCACCATGCTCCCTGTACTGCTAGGATTAAATCTTTTCACCATGTCTCATGAAGTTTGAAGGAAGAGACCTTATATGGTACCTGATTTTGCACCTTTGGCATCTATCTGGAAATTTTGGAGTTGGTATTAAAGATGTTCAGAATAGCCTTGAAATTTTTGGGGTTTGAATCAGTACATAGCAAGAAATTCAGTACAGATAAACAAGTGGAATGGGAACAAACCTTATCTGGGGACCGAAAGAAACCACCACCCACCGTCTGTCCTTCCTGCATAATCTTTCACTTCATTCCTTCTGGGGCCTACAGAGACCCACAGGACAGTGCTTTGCCACTGTCTGTCTAGCCCAGCACTGCTGAGGTGGTCGGGACTGTCTGTCCTGTCCTGACCTTTGGGCAGCTCAGAGAAGAACACAGACTTGATAGCAGTGTTCCAGAACAAATGGGTCTCCACGGTTTTTAGTGTGAGGATTTCTATGTTGGTTTCTAAGTTCTTTGGGCTGTCTGTTGGAATTAGAGAGTTTTAACTGTCCTGAGGAGGATTGCAGGAAATGGTTCTGTACAAGAGAGTCCGGGAAAACAAAATATTTGCATCAGATAGGAAAACACTATGTTGATGAAACATGTATTGCAATGTCCTATTTATCCATCTGAAATCAGTGTTGAAGAAGTTCGTCACTGGGGACATGAAATTATAGATGTGTTACAGAGAGCTGACATTTCAGATGGAATTCTTTTTCTAAAGGTTCCACTTTTGGCCCAGAGGTTGTCTGGGCTTAGAAATAAAAGAGCCTGGGAAGTCTATATGTAGTGTTGGAGTTATTTTCCATCCACAAGGGCAGTGGATACGGGTACAGGCTTTATAATCTTATCTTGGTTCATGCCATGAATATTTTGGTTTAATCAGGATCCCCACCCAATGCCTCACTAGTAATCACATCTTCAGACAGGGTATTTAAAACCAGGGAAGATCATGGATTTTGAATGACTTGTTTTGATAGCGTCTCACTATCAGTTGTTGGGATGCCTAGAGGCACAGGACTGTTCTCTAGGGAGTAAAGAACAAAGGAATGATTTCTCAGGAGATAAAGGGGGCTTATCTCCTATGCTACATTACTCTGTTGATCTTTTGCAAATGATTTACAAGTAGGCTAAGAGGAACACCACATCATAAACAACTGAAAGAAAAGCACATGAGCTATAAAGAAAATAGTTTGGCACTGTTTAGAAGGCTACCATGGTGACATTCATTTGTTGAAGAAGTATTTATCAGGTTCCCAGCATGCACCAAATCTTAGGGTTTCCATTGCCATTATGAAACACTGGAACAAAAGCAAGTTGAAGAGGAAAGGGTTTATTTGGCTTACACTTCCAAATTGAAGTATAGTCCATCATTGAAGGAAGCTAGGATAGGAACTCAGACATGGCAGGAACCTGGAGGCAGGAACTGATGCAGAGACCATGGAGGGATGCTGCTTATTGGCTTGCTTCCCATGGCTTGCTCAGCCTGCTTTTTTTTATAGAACCCAGGACTACCAGCCCAGGGGTGGCACTACCCACAATGGGTTGAGCCCACTCCCATCAATTACTAATTAAGAAAATGCCCTATTAGTTGGGCAGTGGTGGTGCACACCTTTAATCCCAGCACTTGGGAGGCAGATGCAGGTGGATCTCTGTGAGTTCTGAGCCAGCCTGGTCTACAAGAGCTAGTTCCAGGACAGGCTCCAAAGCAATAGAGAAACCCTGTTTTGAAAAGCTAAAAGAAAAAAAAAGAAAGAAAAGAAAAGAAAAAAATGCTCCTAGCCAGATATTGTAGAGGCATTTTTGCAATTGAGATTCCTTTTTTTTTTGGATAACCCTAGCTTGTGTCAAGTTGATGTAAAACTATCCAGCACATACCAGGAAGCAGCGCTACTGAACGTGGAGTTCTTGACACCTGTTGGAGGAGGCTGCTTGTTTCTTTCCTGGATGCCCAGAATCGAAATAGTCACACAGAAACTGTATTAATCAAATCACTGCTTGGCCTGTTAGCTCTAGCTTCGTATTGGCTAACTCATACATCTTAATTTAACCCATTTCTAGTAATCTGTGTATTGCCACGTGGCTGTGGCTTACCGGGTAAAGTTCTGTATGGCATCTGTCTCTGATGGGGGCTACATGGCTTCTCTCTCACTCCTCCCTTCTTTCTCCCAGCATTCAGTTTAGTTTTCCCCACCTACCTATATTTCCTGCGCAGGCCCAAGACAGTTTCTTATTTAACCAATGATATTCACAGCATACAGAGGGGAATCCCACATCAGACACCTGAGATCTAGATTTTGCTACTCACCTACAAGATAAAGGTATAAGCTGATTTGAAGACAACATGCCCAGGGGACCTAGGGATGGGCTTGAGGAAAAGTTGCATGGAGGAGGGGCAGCCACATACATGTATTTTTTCAGGACATGAAGGTATTTCCAGCAAGATAGGCATTCCAATTAGAAGGAGCAACTCAAACAGAAGCTAGGAGACAAGGGCTGGATATGTAGTCTAGTGGTAGGTTCCTGCACAAGGCCCTGGGTTTAATTCCCAGCACCATAAAAAGAAACAAAGAAGAAGAGTTGAGGTGTGTGTGTGTGAGAGAGAGAGAGAGAGGGAGGGAGGGAGGGAGGGGTGTAGGAAGAAGTTAGGAGATAGGGAGCCAGGCTGTTATTCTGGGGAACTGGCTCCTTTGACGGGGGCAGAGGGTTTGAGGTAAGGCAAAGGGAGCCCTAAGTTTGGATGGTGGGACATGCTCTAAACTTGGCTTTGGATCTTGGGCTCCAGGCAGTAGCTATGAGGAGTGATCGGGTTATCATGAGAGAAGATAAGTGGTGAGGATTTATCATGAAGTGTTCTGTGGCAGAACGTGGAAGGGCTGATTGGAGGGAGCAGGAGCATGGAGTGAGAACACTTCAGAGGGCATGAGGTGGATCATGTAGAGAAATGAAGGAGTGTGTTAAAACAGGGGTGTGGGCTGGATGGAAGATGGATGAGGGCCCTAATACAGAGCTGACTCTAAGATGTCAAGATTGGGAAGAGGCAGATGCTGTGGGACAATGGTTTGGACCCTGTCAATTGTATTTTAATAAAACGCTGATTGGCCAGTAGCCAGGCAGGAAGTAGAGGCGGGACAACCAGACAGGAAGTAGAGGCGGGCAACGAGAACAGGAGAATTCTGGGAAGGGGAAAGCTTATTCTGAAGTCATGACCCAGCCACAGAAGAGCAAGATGTGACTGCCTCACCGAATAAGGCACCAAGCCAAGTGGCTAACATAGACAAGAATAATGGGCTAATATAAGTTATAAGNGGCCAGTAGCCAGGCAGGAAGTAGAGGCGGGACAACCAGACAGGAAGTAGAGGCGGGCAACGAGAACAGGAGAATTCTGGGAAGGGGAAAGCTTATTCTGAAGTCATGACCCAGCCACAGAAGAGCAAGATGTGACTGCCTCACCGAATAAGGCACCAAGCCAAGTGGCTAACATAGACAAGAATAATGGGCTAATATAAGTTATAAGAATTAATAAGAAGCCAGAGCTAATGGGCCAATCAGTTTAGTTATTGTAGACCTCTGTACATTTCTTTGGGGCTAAATGGCTGTGGGACCTGATGGGACAGAAAGCCTCAGACATTGTTCAATTCCTAGCATTCACATGGTGGCTCACAATCCTCTGTAACTACAGTCCCAAGAGGATCCTCTGTCCTCTTCTGGTCTCTGCAGGTACTAGGGAGGCAAGTGGCATGCATACATGCATGCAGGTAGAATTATACCCATAAAATAAAACAATGAAACATTTAAATATTGGATAATTAACTATTGTGCTCTTCCTTGGAGAAGACTAGTTCTCTCAGCTCTCAGCATTCCTAAGTTGCCAGTGGTTCTTTGTGTAGGGCTATAGCCTCTTGGGCTTTCTCTGCCCTCATTAGGAGGTCTGTTGTTATCCTCGTTCAGCTCATGTTTAGGCAATTATGTTGGTGAGACTTTATGGGTGTAGCTTGTGATGTTTCTAGGAGATACACTCTTACAGTGAATTCCTGTTTCTCTGGTTCCTATAACCTTTGCACCCCCCACTTCTGCAATGTTTCCCGAGCCTTTAGGTGCCAGAGATGTTTTGTTACCCATTGGGGCTGGGCTCCACAACTCTGCTTTTTGATTGTTTATGGTTTTCTATGATGGCCTCTGTCTGTTGCAGAGAGAAGTTTCCTTGATGAGGATTGGGGACTACGTTTATCTGTGGGTATAAGGACAAATATTTAGACTGGAGTTAGGGATGCTGCTGGTTTAGAAAAATGGTGGTGGTAGGCTCTCCTCCCAGATCCATGAGTTCTCTAGCTGGGTAGTTGGCTAGGTTTCTGGTATCACACATCATTTTCTTCTTGTTTGAGTGGGCTTTACGTCCGTTTACAGAGCTGTTGGTCTCCACCAAGGTATATGTCAGCATTATACCCGTAGGTTATTGTGCCATATTGATGGTTGTGATTCATAGGTTTCATACAAGATTGCTTTCCTGAAACACACAGGCAAGTAACATTTTAAAGATTGAACAGGTTGTAATTATATATTTAGGAGTGTGTGTGTGTGTGTGTGTAAAACAATCATTAATAGAAAGGAGGTTATGAATTTTTAAAAGAGCAAAGAGGGGTGAAGGGAAGGTTTGAAGGGAGAAAAAGGAAGGGGAAAATGATGTGATTACTTTATGATCTCAAAAAAAGGACACTTAAAAGAATTTAAAAGTAAATTTGTTTCAGCAAAAAATAAAATAAGATAAATCCTGGCACAATTTAACTCATCGTGAGGTAGGATTCAAGATAGGCTGCCCACATCCCCTGGCCATTTGTATATTTCCATGCTGTGTTCCATCCAAATAGGCCCATTTAAGAGGCTGCTTGTCCTCCTACACGCTGAGTTTATTGTAGGGTGAGAGATTTATTTATTTCATTGGATAAAAGTAATGTAGCGAATATACCCTAGTGGATGTCTTTGTACTTGCTCTGAAAACAGTTCCGAAATGAATGCTCAGCTTGATAAGTAGATATTAAACCAAGTTTAGAGGAGGAGGAAAAAAAACAGAAGGCTGATAAACATCGTGGTAGGCTGTTGCTATGCAGCAGAGAAAGCTGCCTGCCTGCCTTTAGGATTTAGTGGGCTGAATCTATATGATTCATCATGAGCTGTTACAGAGTGGTTAGCTGTGGCCCCACGAACGGAACATTTTATGCGGCATGGGATATAATATCAGCACCACTCACCTTAGTTGGATTATCCTTTAAGATTTCTGTGGTATTATTTGCTTAGAGGGCAACCAGGGCTCTAGTCTGATTCGACAGCATCACCTCCAGTATTTTGCAGGAGTGGGAAGGCAAATGCATTAGCAGTCTGCAGTAAGCTGGGAGACAACAAAGGAGATGCATTCAGAAAAGCCAGGGGCAGGAAAAGCAAAAGGGATGTGTCTACAGCAGCCCCTAGGCCAAGACTTGGGGAAACTGAGGCTCAGGTTACTGAAACATGAGCTTATGTTAATGAAACATTGAAACAGTCCTTTTTCCAACAAGAAGTCAGTCCCTAGGGAAGAAGTCAGTCACTGCTGCAATGAAGCTGTAGACACGTTACAGACAGTTGACGTTTTAGATGGAATTCTAGATGCGTCCAGATAAATGAAACATGGCACTGGGATTGAGAACACTGTTCTGATTACTTTGCATGCTGTAGAGATTTTCTTTAGGAAGGGGCCTGGGTAGGATGTGGGTTATCATCACCTTGTTAGTATGGGGAAGCATGCAGCCAGTGATGGGCCTTGCCGTTTGCTCTGATACACTGGCTCTCACCTCTGGCTGCCTGTTGAAGTTAACTTAGGTTTTAAGAACACATTGATGGGGGCTGGAGAGATGATTCAGCATTAAGAGGCCTTATTACTTTCACAGAGGATCCAGGTTCAGTTCCCAGCATTCATAATGTCAACTCACAAATGTTCATAAGTCCGGCTCTGACCTTCCTGGGCACTTGCACTCAATCACACCTACACACGCACATTTGTGTATACAGTCACATGATTAAAAACAGAAGGGCGACAGAATAGGTCATGTCTCTTACTATGAGGCAGGGATAATCACAAGAGACTGAGATGTGTTCATTTTTTTCCTCTGGTGCCTCTTCCTGCCTGTGATTTTTATTCCCTAAATACTACACTCTGTATGGCTCATGTGGACCAGTTATAGAGTTCCCTTTCTCCTGTAACCTTAAATAAGTAAGTGTTGACATGCCTGCCTGACATTGAGCCTCTCCATCTTTAGTTTAAGAATCTAAGCTCCTACATAAGCATTCTTTCATTTTGTGATCTCTGGTTGTCAACCCCCAGGCCCCGGTTTCATGCATACTCTTCGAAAGGAGCAGGTGGTTGTTTCTGTTCCCATCCAGCTTCAGTATGCTATATATGTCCTTTAGCTTGTTGCCCTGGACCGTCCTTGTCTAGGTGAGCCCTTTCCTTTATTTCATGGCTCCAGTGTCTCTCTGACTCTGACTTCAGCTGCCTGCTTTCTGAGACTAGAATTTTCCATATCCAGCCCTGAGCTTAGGTGTGATGCTGACTGTGGAAGCAAGGAGTAGGGACACCCCTAGTGAGTTTGGGAGGTTAGAAACATGGAGGAATGGGTGCTGGCTGGATAGTTTAGGGTGAGGAGGCTTTCCCACTGACTTCCAGTTCTCTCTGGCTCTGCAGACCACATTAGTCAGGGAGCTCGAGAGAAACAGCCCATGGACTATGTGTAAAAATACAGAGAAATTTAATAGGAGGGATTGGCTCATGCAATTATGGAGAAGTTCACTTATTGTCTGCATCCTGGAGACTCATGGTGATTCAGTCCATACCCAAAGATCTGGGAGTTAGATGAGCCATGGTTTATTTAACTTAGTTAAATCTGACCCAGAATGACAGTGTCCCAGACAGGCCTGCCTATTAGTTCTGTTGTAGCTGTCAAGGAATAGAGCAGTGCCTATGACTTTGTTGAGTATGTTCTTCTAGAAACACACACACATGCACGCACACACACACACGTGTGCACATACACACACAGAGCTATCAAGGGGTAATGTGGTGCCCCACAAATTTGATGACTGTGATCTTTGAGAAACACACACACATGCACACACACATGCATGCACACACACGCACACATGCGTACACACATACAGAGCTATCAAGGGGTAGTGCCATGCCCCACCAATTTGATGACTGTGATCTTTGAGAAACACACACACACACACACACACACACACACACCTACCTAAACACTGCCTTACTAGCTGTCCAGGCATCTCTTAGCCTAGTCAAGTTGACACATAAGATATAATACCCCGAGCATGCAGATGGCAAGTCCTCCAACCAATGCACGGTACCCTAGAAGAGGCAGGTTGGAGTCGGAGCCGATTCTCCCACAGCAACAGAGTGAACTTAAGTCACTTGAGCAGAGCGTGGCTGCTCCTGCCACCTTTTCTGCTATTTATATGACTCCGTAGGTGTTAAGAGTAGTGGAAGAGCAGTGTTCTCCTGCATGCTCTGCGGAGCTGTGCTAACTTCTTGCATGCTCATTCCTGTGTTAGCTCCCCGCCTCCTGATGTATGTGCTTACTTGGGGAGTTAGCTCTTATGTGGTCCATGCTGTGGTTAAATTTCTCATGTAACTTTTCTTGGCAAACATTTTCTCCCTTTTTCTGTAAGCTTACTTAGCTAATGATTTATACAAATGCCATTTAAATGATTCTGAGAAAGTGTGTGTGTGTGTATGTTGTAGCATATCGTGCCTTTAGAAAATCAGAATAGCTTTCATTGGAGAATCAATTCCATGAAAGGTCAAGTACAAAGAGTTCTCAGAGAGACAAGGATGACAAACAGAGGAATCAAAATAAATACACACCAATGGTTCACTCTTGCTTTTTTATTCGGTTCTAGGTTGTATCTGCTCCGTCCTGTTTTTAGCGTTATTTATATGAGCAGATGAATTATTTTAGTAAACTCTAAATAGGATCACCATAGGGTGGTTGAAAATAGTTGTTTACCATTTCATTATATCATTAACTTTTTAAAATTTAATTTAATGTATATGGGTGCTTTTTGCCTACATGTATGTCTGTGTACCAAGTGTGTACTTGGTACCTGTGAGGGTCACAAGAGGGCATCTGATCCCTTGGCTCTGGAGGTACAGATGGTTGTGAGCCACCAAGTGGGTGCTGGGGATTGAACAGTGCACTTAACTGCTGATGCATCTCTTTGGGCCCTTGCTCACAATTTTAGTGCTATATAAGCAAAACTCTTTCTCCCAGGGTTGAAAATTAAGGTCAGAGGTCAAAGCCAGGTTTGGGGAGATGAACATAGAAAGAACTTTTCCTAAAATAGTAATTGTATGTAATTTGATAAATCTTATTTCATATTCATTTTAAGGCACTTGCAGTTTTCTTTCATAGGCATTTGGAAAATGGTTTTGAGTGTATGATACAGACAGGTGAGAGATATCACTTGGGAATCTAAGCACATAAAGGATATTAGACAAATGCATTGCAGTAACAGCTGCAGGGTGCTATACTGAGCTATTGTTCTTGCTGAATGAACTAATGAGCTAGCTTTCCACATGTATGCACATGTGTATGCATACATTTGCAAAAATGTTTTATCTATGTGACAGATGCATGCATTTTAAGTGTATCAAATTCTCTTATACCTTTCTATTGAATACTACAGCATTCTTTATGTCTCATAAACACATCCTTAATTCTATTAAAAACTCTGCTGTCTGGGGTACCTGAAGAAGATAAGGTATATGAAAAACTTTTCAACATTTTCAGATGTTAGTTATCATGCAAATATAGGCTGTCTCACCCGGTGCTCTTGGAAGAGCTTACATTTCTGTGAGTGGATACTGCTTTTTCTGTCCCTTTTGTAGAAACTGAGGGGCCAAGTGCACAATCCTGTGACCAGGGCAGCTGGGAAGAGGGTGGAGCTCTTCCTCGTAGAACTGCTGCTGTCTGTCTCTTAGAGCCCCAAGTCTTCCCCACTAGTGGGTCACCTGTGTGACTTGGGCAGTCTTACCGGAACTTACAGGGAACCAGCATTATGATTCCCAATGAATATTAAGACATAAATACACATATGATCAATGAAGACTGATGAATTTCAAGTCAGACTACAAACGTTTGTTCTGATCTAGTGCACTGAAATTCTGAACAATGTAGACACATCATTTGTGATTCTCAATACAAATGTTCTCTCTTCGTCAAGATTCAGAGCTAGCTAAGATTTCTATAAACTAATGTTGGTGGCCACATTTTACCAAGGAGGAACTAGACTTCGTAAATAGTAGTAGGAATCATAAAGTCTACCCCAAGCTTTCTGTCCCTTCTGTCTCTGGTTGGATTCTGCCACCATGCTGTCTCTTAAGGAAGACGGGCTCAAATCTGAGGTCTTGCACATGTCAGACAGGTTTACCCCTGTGCCTTAGCGTCAGCTCCTGCTGGAGGGATGAAAGACTCACAGGTGCAAGGCCTTAAGAGCACTGTCTGCCCGGCATGTTGGATGGTCTCTGTGTTTCCTTTCTTTGTTATGTAGGGGGACATCTGGCTGGGCTGTGGAACTAGGAGACGGAGCCTTCCTGGAAGGTGCATCACTCAAGTCTTGTCTCCAAAGGCTACCTTTGGAGCACAGGCATGTCCTGACGCCACAAAAACACAGTGCTGCAGGCGTAAGGTGGCTGTCCCTCTCAAGTAGGGAGGTGTGCAGTGTAATAGAGCTGTAGACTTGTCAAGAATGTGTTGGCCTTACTATTTCTCTTGCTGAAAAACTCTCAGGAATACATTTCTCGTGTTAATGTCAGATTTTAAAATGAGTTACTGAGCCTTAGAACTAGAAAATGAGCTTGAAGTATGGTTTTCCTGACTTCAGGCCAGATAAACAGGCCCAGAAAGATGGAACAGCTTACCCCAGGGCACAGAACAAACTTGGCAGATATGGAGCCCAAGTGATTTCTAGACTTTAAATTTCGAATGGTAGCCATGGAACCAAACCACTTCTCTTGTAGAGCATCTTTCAGGAGAATGCAAAAAAAAATAATAACTTCGAGAGAGAGAGAGAGAGAGAGAGAGAGAGAGAGAGAGAGAGAGAGAGAGA